>MQRK01251170.1:14260-31632 GCA_001938485.1 Girardia tigrina
ATATATATATATATATATATATATATATATATATATAAATATATATGAGAAAAATAAATATTTCTTAAACGCGTCTGATTTTCAATTTACATTTTTAATGTAGTTATATTGATACCAATGAAATCAAAATAGAAAGAAATAATATTACCAAATTTATTTAGACGAAACTCCAAACGGCGAAATATGTTATTCATGCTTTAAATAAAAATCAGTGGCAATTCGTTGACTTGTTTCTGAGACAAGGTTTGGTCGTCGAATCTTTTCTAACAAGAGATACATTGGTTAATCTTTATTTTGGAGTTAGTTTTATTTCATTGTATTATAACAATGTTAAAATTCATTTCTTAATATATATATATATATATATATATATATATATATATATATATATAAATTGCTATATAAATTGCTATTAATTGTGACTGATTTATCGTCATCTTCAGCCAAAACACACAATAATGTCAGGGTATCTAAATGCAAAAGCGATATTTAGGAAATTTCTAGGTTATAACTAAATCATAAGAAATAGTTTCAATAAGATTTATTTAATGTTTATTAGATTATTTCATCAATGTCCCTTCACGCATGTCACCCTCCTCCATGAATTATGAAATCGTGAATACACAATTCTAAAATTACTATGTAAAATTTACTATTCAGACTGTTCGTTTCATGCTAAATAATACATTACCATTACTATTACTGTTACTATGAGGATTTAGTTAAGTTTTCGTGTTCATTGAGGTAGTTTAAGATTTTAGATAATCCAATATTTGATTAATTAGTGTTAAGTAAAGGATTCAAATAAAAATATAAATTATTATTTTATTGCAAAAAATTTGATGTCAAAAAAAATAAATGCTAAAGACACTTTAAAATATTTATTTTTACGAAGCATAAAATTAGTATAATTTCAATTTGTGTGTGGAGCCAACGGTCATCCATACTCGGAGAGGAGATTGGCATCACCAGGTTACTTGCCTACTTAGGCACTCAAAATATGCAAACCCAAGCCATAATGCTTGCCCATAACTGTGTGTATCTGCGGCCCAACGTCTGCGGTACAAAAATCCTAAATTATACATAAAACTACTGAAGCTTAACCCTGAAAAATTTTTACTTTTTTTAAAGTGCTTCAACGACGGGTTCGACCCAGTGTTTGATTATATCGGTGTTATGGGATGGGTTTTCATGTCGAAATCTGTATTATGAAAAATTAACGAGTTTGAGTTATAATATTTTTTTATAAATTGTAATAAATAATAAAATGTTCTTAGCTCTTGGTTTATTAATAGAAAAAGAGTTTTAAAAATGATTTCAGTGGTTATCAGCTTTTTCAATGATTTTTATGTAAGATGGAGGAATTTCTAGTATATTCAAACTTCGATATGTTTTTAGTTGAAAACTATGAAATAATGAGAACTCAGAGAGTTTATGTTGTCTCTCTGCTTATATTAGGAAATCTGTAGCAAATTGTATTGCTGGACTACAAATTGCCTTACAAGATAGGATTACAGAATTTAGTCCCTATTCCCTCAATGTTCCTATCTACATGTGTTGAAGTTTTTGATTAGCATAGCTAAAAATAATCGTTACAGCACAAAAACGGTCTGCAAAAGGTAAGCGGTCAACGAATCTGTTGAAAAGTAAGTATATTTCCACGGAACAAAAAACAATAAACATCGTATTGAACTATGATTCTAATAAAAGATTAGAAAAGACATGTATTTTGGTAATAGTGGTAATTTATAATTATTCCAAGAATAATAAATTGTTACATTTATTTATTTGTTATTTATTATGTAATTTCTACCATGCTTTATTTTCCCAGCATAAATTTTATTATAATTTTCATGTTCTTAATTCATGGTTTTAAAATTTTTCCCGTTTAACTTTAAAATATAGATTTAAAATTATAAATGTAAATATTTTTTGAGCTTATGCTTATTGAAACTTAAAATTGAGTTTTTTAACTAACTAAAAACCAACATAACTTTTAGATTAAATTAAAATCTGAATAATATTATAAAATGATTAAGTTTCAATCTGGACGAAAATTTTCTAATAAAATAAAAAATAATAATAAAAAAATATTAATCCATTAATAA
Organism: Girardia tigrina; assembly: GCA_001938485.1. NCBI lineage: Eukaryota > Metazoa > Platyhelminthes > Tricladida > Dugesiidae > Girardia > Girardia tigrina. Next base: position 16,369 of record MQRK01251170.1, read on the forward strand.
TATATTTGAAAACATTATATTACAATCGATCAACAATCAGGCACATTTGCAGGGAGGATTAAGGGAATAAATGCACCCCTCCTGAAAAATTTGAATTATGATCTTAATTACATAAGATAAAGTTAAAATGCTAAAGTTTAATATGTAAACTATCCAAAATAATTAATATTTAGCAAATTAAAAAAATCTACGCTCACAAAATATTAAAAAACAGAATATATTAGATAATATTATATTCCCCGAAATATTTTTCTGTGTACGCGTCTGTCAACTTTCACCTTCAGGTTACTGCAAGGCGGATCCATTTTATTGATTAATAAAATGAGTAAAATTATAGGAGTCCGATTAAAGTATTTTATTATCAAAGTAAATACAAAACAACCACATTCCTATTCTGAATACTTATCGTTATACTCGAATAATAAACGAACACTCCGAGCTAGAGTCGTTCATTGGAGTGTATTACTATTGTCTTCTTTGTACCCTACTACTGCGGTATCTGCCGCAACCATTGCAGGAACGACAGTTGCTGCATTTGATGTGAGGGGGTTCCACTGACTGACGTTGTATTTCCTCTATGTCAAAGTACAATACTTGACATGGGAGACAATACACATGCGTCTCAGATTTTTGTTGTCTTATGTGAGAGCTTTAATGTTTTGAGTATAGTTTCGTTTTTACTCGCTCAGGAACCCAAAGAACCCACCACAATGGTGCCCAGTTGAACTGTCCATCATTTGAGGTGCTTTTTTGGCTCCTCTTTCCGCTTTATATATTTTGTCTCATTATCTTTTCTTGCTTTCTTTAGACTTTTAAGCGTATTATACAGTGTTTTGACATCGATAAGTCAGAGTTCTTTTGTACCATTATTGAATATTTGTAAGTCAACTCTGCTTGTAGAGTCAGACCACGCTACTCACGGTCTTTAATTATTTGTAGGTTTGTTTTTTCCGACGATATTGTTTCTTCGACAATATGCATCACCGCATTATGCCAGAGAATAATCATCGGACTATTTTTTTGCAAAAGCACATCCGTGTCTCTGTACCTTTGCCGCACGCTCAGCAGAGTGTTCATTGCGTGGTTTTCTCGGTTTCTTATTAGTTGGGAGACTGTTTATTCGTGTACAGGGAAGGAATTGCCATTCTTCGCTATTAAAGTTTTCACTGAAAACTATTCTTATTGTCCGCAATCGCAAGTGCAGATATTCCAGTCATCGTTTGTTTACTCCACTTTGTTAATTTTAGTTTTGCATACAAACGACGGAACTAGGAGAAGATTGAGTGGATGGTAGTTTTAGAAATCAACACCGATTCTATGTTGGTGATGATCTTTACACATATTCCTAGTTTATTCGTGGTGAATCTTGCTTACAACCCAATAGAATCGAGATATTTAACTGAGTTGCGAATCTTTGTCCACCACGATTTGTATCCGTTTTCTCTATCAGCTTGATTTAACTACTCTAGGTAATCAGAGAGTGTCTAGTCTATATCTGTTTTGTTGTACTTATCTAGAATTTTGTAAAATTAATTAGTTATAAGTCCTGAGATGTCGAGTCCGATCAAGTGAGGTTTAGAAATGCTTGCACTATCGATTGCATTGCATATTTGTCTCCCACTGACACAAGTCCAATTCCTCCATGATCATTATCAGCATAAAAATATTCTTTGGAATAGTTCTGGACTGTGCCACATATTTGTTTCAATAGTCATCGGAGTTCGACATCCAGCTTACTCTTAAAAAAACTTTTTCTTTATGCCCGTAGTTTGTTAGTTTCCGAAGAGTAAAACATTGATTTTTATTAAGGTATAGCAAACTTCTTTTGTAAAATGTCGTCGCATCTACACTTACACACCTTTAAACAATTTACACAAATATAATGTTTGGCATGAAATCTTGGTGTATTTTCTTATAATGTTTCTAAACAAAATAAGTTCCGCTGCGCATTATATATATTATATATATTATTATAGCTGATTAGATAATTGAACTTTTGAGAAAGTTAATAATTAAGCGGTCGAAACGTTGTGAATCAATAAAATTTGAGTTTTCTTTGATAAAGCCATCTATCGCGCTACAATGTTTTATGTTTAAATTTGAGATTCCGGGGATGTGGTAATTTGAATGGGAAAAGCAAGAATTTTAATTCAAAAAAGACGAATTTGAATGCAGAAAAGACTATTTTGAATGTAAAACTCTGTACTAGATAAACACACAACAAAAAATGTTTATAAATCATCAAATTCTCCGCCAGAGAAATGATCAAATGGGTTCTGCAGAGCTTGACCCTCTTGTTTCTTTGCATATAACTCAGGTATGTTTAGAGGCTACGGTGGATTCAGAGGGGGGGTAATTACCTTTTTAAACCCCCCTGGATCCGCCATTGAGTTACTGATTAATAATTTAATTCACCTATAAATAAGTACAAAAATAGTGATTTTGTAATCAATATCGTAAAATCACGCTAATCTAAAATTCCAAATAAGCAAGTTAGACTACCGAATAAACAATGATTTTAACGCAACACGACCTAATTAACAATGATTTACACAACACTCTATCCAAATAACTATCAAAATGCTTACTCAGAATCTCTAAGAATATCAATAATAATATAACATTAACATTTTTTACTATGTTTTGCAAAATTATTCCTATTCTATTTTCGACCAGGTTCTTGAATTCGTTTATAGAGATAACCGGCAGTCTCTCCAATGTATGTGGAAACGCACACATTACATTTATATTCATAAAAATCAGAAAAAAAGTGTTAAAGGTGTAATTAGAACATGTATTGAATTTTAGGATATCATGATATAATTTTTAAATTTAATTCCTTGTTAGTTGCTTTTAACACTGCTCTTTTAAATTTTTTAAAGTAATATTTAAGTATATTATTAATATCTGATGATATTTTGACTTTTTTCTTAAAACCATCAAGAGAAGAAAGATTTTCAACAGTATATTATCCATTGTTTATTTCATTTGTGTTTCAAGAAGTTATTAAAGATAACCACTCTGATTTAACAAAAAACTTATTTTATTAAAGTTTTCTACAGATTTAAGAAAAGTTTAAGACAACGAGGAAGATTAAAAAATTAAGCCTCTAAACATGTTTTTTTATACTTTGGTTCACAAAAACTGTCAGGTGATGTATATAGACCAGTATCAGTTTGCATCCTATAAATTCCAGGTTAGTAACTAAAGAATTTTTTGAAGCAAAATATCCAGAAAAGGTAAGACTTCATTTGTTACATTTTCAACTGAAAAAATAGCATTTAAATGAAAATATTTTATGAAATTTAAAATGTAAGAACATCGCCTGATTTTTAAAAACAAGAAAATATTTTTATGCATGTACTATATTAAGAACATTTAGACAAGTCGCATTTGAACTTTTATTACAATCACATTTAGAGTCCTTATGACTCTCAGAAAGTCTTTCATCGTTTGTCATCCTTCTAATTGGCTTTCTTATTTCTGTTTTTTAATCATGATTATTCGAACAATTTTTCTAAGTCATTTTTTTAAAATATATTAATTAATATTAATTAAAAATAATAAATTTTACAATTTCTCAATAAATCCCAAAATAATAAAAATGTCATGAAATTATTAAAAATAGATTTAATTTAAATTTATCAAAAAATATTAAACTTAATGTTAATTGTTAATTTAAAAATATGAACGTATAAAATGATTATTTTAATTATGTTCGAATAGTCAATCACTTTAAATTTAAATAAAAAATACCAATTTCCATCTGGGTGGGAGAATCACTATTCTAAATTCAACATAAAACATTACTACATTTACACATTCAAACAATTTAAAATATTCCTCACATACTATACATGTACTGCTTATAAATATGTACTAAAGATTGATTTCCATCAAAAAAATTAATTTTATTTTCAAAAAAAAAAAAAATTTTATTTTATTCAAAATCATAAGTTGGTGAACCCATAACAACCTCATCAGTTTGCTTATACCACTCATTATTGAAAAGAAAATGAACATTTGATGTTGAAACATTTGACGAAACATAAACAGTCCTGATTGATTCAAAAAATGTTCTGATTGATTATTTTGACATGCATTACAACACTTATTCAAAGTTTCAACCAAAGGAAAATTTTGTAAGTATACTAAAGATATCCAAAGAAACCATCAACTCACATTCATTTTGCACTTTATAACTAGAAATGAAATCAACAAATTCATGAAACATAAATTCATTTGATAACAAATGTTTTAATTTGAAATCTGAATATTTCGCTACAATATATTGGGATTTTCTAATCATCGATAAAACGGTTCCTAAAAGTACCATTTTTATGTAACTTTGGAATTCCAAATAATTTGGCTGGTTGATATTCAATAAGATACAAACCTTTTACAAGATTATCACAAATATGATCCTGTTTATTAAGATTTGATAATAAAGAAGTACGAAATCCATAATCTTTTATCGGTGGTAAATTACTGTTTTTAAAAAAATTATTATTTCTCATTTATTTTTTAGTCCTTTCAAAACATCAATCATTTTATTGACATAATCATCTTTATTTAAAATGACAAGACCATTTCCTTTATTAAATTTACATACATTAATATTTTCCATAGATAAGCTTTTTTAAAATCTCAAGTCTTTTTATTTAAATAAATAATTTTTTTATTCAAAACATGCTTAAAATATCCAAAATGAAAACTGAAAATAAGAAATATTAGATAAATAATAGCCATACTTCGATCTTTGATTGAAATTTTAATGTATCGAACTTTGATTTTATTGAATGTTTACATTCATATTTTAATATATCGATCTCATTATTAGATAAATTTACATTACTGAAATTCATACCAGTATTATTGACGTAAAATTTAAAAAAACGCCAAATAATTTTCTTAATTATTTAATAATTTAATCTGTGAAACACGTTTATTTTTATTAAAGTTATTAGAATTAAAGATAGTCATGATAACATATAAAAAATAAAAAATCACCATCTACATCTTATAAATTGAATATAATTATTGGCAGCTCTCAGAATTTTGTTTTTCGCTGTTTTTTTCCCAATCAGTTTTCTGGGTATCCTTTCGTGAATCATTCTGATATCTTCACTTTGTATGTAATCGTGGAGTTTTGATTTGAAAATAAAACTCGGAATTATCTTTTCATAACTGCATTTTTTCAGGACTCAAATATCAATTTCCTTTCTTCTCAATGAAATAAATATTTTCATGTATCTTCTCAATGGTTTGAGTGCTTATGAAAATATTTATTTCACTGAGAAGGAAGAAAATGAATTCCTGCTTTCTGGAAACATGCAATGCAAATTATAAATTCAGGAATCAGTCTTTTTTTCTATATTTTTCTTAAAAAAAACTGATAAACTAAATCAAAATACATTCGGCTATAAAGATAGATTTTGTATCTGTGAGAATGTCTATTTTTAATTGAGACAAAAGTTTTAAATTTAATAAATTATTTGGATTGTATTACATAATAGAGGTATAGAATTTAATGAATACTATGATCCTAAAATCCATGTACAAACACCATTTTCTTCAACTTTATTGAAACTATTTTTATAACTTAGTCATTAGGTTATATGAATAGTGATTTGGTATGCAATCTTGGTACGGTTAATCTGTCAAGCAAAATAGAAATATATTATTATTATTAAATTTTTTATTATATATTTGGATGATGGTTTGACGTTGCTTAATAGCTACAAGTAGTACCCAATTGTTCTTGTATCATAAAGTACTTTTAAACAATGATTAAAAATGATTTATTTAATAATTTAAATTACAATTACATACAGGAAGATTCTATCAAACATCGACATACGGCTGTTGTATTTCCGACACATGATCAAGCTATGTCCATGAAAAACCCATTAGAATTTGTTGGACATATTATAAATCAGAGTGTTGGTCATCTTATCCCGAAAATCTACATAAGTATGAAATAAAATTTTAGAATTTATTTTATCAATATGAAATTAGTTTTTTTTTATTTTTTAGAGTATTTAAATAGCTAACAAATAAATATAGAACATTTTTGTTGTTTTAAAGAAAGAATTTAAAATATTAGTAAAATTACAAAAATCGTGTAAATATAGAATAATTTTATCGCTATACATGTCAATAAAGATATATAGTAAATTGAAATTTCTGTTTCTATTGAGGATATCCTGAATAAGTAATTCAGGACTTGTCTATATCGTTAAAAACGTAACAATAAAGTGAAATATAATATCTTATAACTAGGGTAACCAAAATTTTGACCTAAAAATAGCAAACATTGACTTTATTGACCTGTAAAATTTGTACATTTTACATTTATAATTAACTTTAACAATTTAGAAAAGTTAATTTTTGATATTTTTTTACATAAAATTAGTTTCATTTATTTAAAAAAGATTTAAAAAGATAAATGATAAATTATTATTAATAATATAACTATAATAATAAAACAATCATGTTACCTAAATTTTTACTTACAATTTTATAACAAAGAAAAGTGAACAGTTTAAAGTATAAAAGGGTTGTATTGCGGGTGTGAGGGATAATTTGGAATGTTGTAAGTTTGTTGTTTGTATGCTGTTTAGATTTGTGACTCTCCTAATCAGATGGGATCGATATGTTTATTGATTGATTATTGGAATCTAATGAGATTAATTTAATTGTCTTAATTTAATTTTAAATACTAATTAATTAAAGTTTTATAATTATGAATTTTAATAATATTTTTAGTAAACGATTTTAACTTATTAAATTTAATAAATTTTAAAAATTAATGTTTATTTAAAAATTATGTAATGCCTTTTTATCCAATAAAATAATGATAAATTAAAAGTTAATATTAAAAAATTTCCAATTCATTGTTTTTTAGATTTGAATACATGAAACCAAAACTATATCAATCAAAGAAAGATGCTTACTGAGAATTGTTGTGAAGAATCTGTTTGTGTTGTCAATAAATATTTACATTCAAATTGTGATGCTGTTAACATGGCGAAACGGCTCATGTGACAACGAACATTATGGGATGTGAAAAATTCAATAGATCAGAATCGAATTTGGAAGATTTCATTGATAATTTCGAACGGTATTCCGACATTATGGGTATAGCAGAAGAGAGGAAAATAGTGATGGTGACTGTGTTTATGACACCGTCGGCAATAAAAAAATATTCAAAGATGGACGGTAAAAATTACAAAGAAAAATTGAAAACTGCATTTTCTAAAGAAAAATCCATTCTGGATAAAATGAAGGAGTTGGTAAACTTACGGTGGGGATCCTCCAACCCAGAAGAAACATACAAAAAAGCAGAAGAACTTGTGAATATACTAACAAAAGAAAAATTGTCTAAAAAAGAACTACTCAATCTTGCCTGTTTAAATATGGTTGACAGTTATGAAATCAAAAAAGAATTAAAACTGAGAGGAACAACTGAAACCAAAGATATAAAAAGCGTAGTTACCAATTTGTACAAACTACGTAAAATGGAAAGTGAGGAAAGACTGGCAGCATATACGACGGTAAATAAATAAGAAAATTGGAACACCGTAACTTGACTCAAAACTGTACACAACCAAAGAACCCCGCATAGACATTACGAACACAACAATAGGAACCAAGGAAATAATGGATTCAAACCGAAAAACAATTATTACAGAACCGTAAAATGTTATGCATGTCAAGAAGAAGGCTACACGAGAAGAGATTGCCCAAATGTGAAGTGTACTCACTGCAACAGAAATGACCATTATAGAACTCAATGTTATCTCAACAAGAATAGATTTAAGGAAAGAGAACACTACAGTAGAAACAGCAATTGGAAGAAAAAATAATGCAGGATACCATAATAGACCCCAAAATCGTCAATACCCAGTTGCGGAAATTGATGAATGCAATGACGACAGCGAATACGAAGAGACTAGATCAAATCAAGGAACTATAACAAAAATGGTCTTCCCAGATAAGAGACAAAGGTATGAAAAGGATCAGGGGAACGCGGAGGCACGATCTCAAGGAGAGGTGATCAATGTGCTTCATTATGTGATAAAAATAAGTATGATGGTGTGTGTGATTGTGTATGTGAAGGTGTGTGTGATTGTATATGTAATTGTATGACTGGAAATATCCCCCTCGAAGTTGGTAAATTTCATTGTTGAAAAGAAGAATGTGAAGGAAACTGTTTTAGTAGTAAAATGGAAGAAAAAAGAAACAAAACAAAGAATGAAGAAATTTAAAAAAAGCAAAGCTTAACATTAATTATGACAAGCTGGATAGTAGACCAAGTATAGCTTTTTACATGTAAGATAGAGAAGTACACTGTCTTTTAGACACCTGTGCTAGAGTAAATGTGATTGATGCAAGTTTAATTAAAAACATACCAAATTTTGGGATTAGAGAATCACGAAGACGTTTAACATGCGCAAATGCTTCGGAATTAATAAATTATGGAACAGTACTCTTGAAGATTAAAATTAAATGGAACCAAAAGAATATAAAATTCTATGTTGTCAAAGGAATGAACCCAGAAATGATAGCAGGAGTGAACTTTTTGAATAATTTTGAGATAAAGCTGATTAAGAAATCAATACAAAATAGTGATGTATTTATAATAATGGATAGCCAATCTGATGAAGACAGATTGGAAAGGATAACGGATCTATACGGAGGTAAGGTCGATGATCAGTTGATGAACATGATAAAAGAGTTTAAGTCGATATTCATGGCAGATAAATGGGATATTGGGAAAACATCATTGACGAAACAAGAAATAGAAACTAATGGTGAACCAGTGTTAGTAAAACCATATAGACAACCAAGGCATTTTGATGAAAAATTAGACGAAGTTTTTAAAAATTTTGAAGAAAATGATATAATCGAAAAATATAGTTCACCATAGAACTTTCCATTGGCATGCGTCTGGAAGAAAGAGAAACAAGAAATACGAGTGTGCATGGATTTTAGACAATTAAATATAGTTACTCTCAGACCAGCATTCCCTATGCCAAATGTGGATGATATGTTGAATACATTGAACGGTACAAAGTATTTCACGACAATTGACTTGGGAAACGCATACTATCAAGTTGAACTTGATGAAGAATCAAAGATTAAAACGGCATTCTCGACAAATAATGGTCAATATTGTTTTAAAAGAATGCATTTTGGAATAGCAGCCGCCACCTTTCAAGAACTAATGGTAAAAATTTTTGGGGAATTGAACTAGAAGGAAGCAGTCGTATATCTAGACTATATCTTGATATTTTCTAAAGATAAGAAAGAACATTTACAAAGAATAAAGAATGTGTTTCAAAAAATCAAAGAATCAGGTTCGAGGATAAATAAACCTAATATATTGTGTAGTGAAACACAACTACGGAATAACGCACAAATGGTTCCTGTTCTCGGTATAAAATTTATTTTTCAACCCTCTTGTGCGTAAGTATTAAAAATTTTATTCAGCAATTTTTGTTATTTATACCTTTTTATTTTCAAATACTTCTTTTATCAATTGGTAACAGAAATAATTAATTTATAAGAAATTATTAATTTATTTAATTATTTAGTATTTTAAGTTAATTGTTAAAACATTTTTGACTTCTTTCAGAAAAAAGTGCTAAGTCTTGGTGTCCCTGTCTAAAAGCAGTCAAAGTTGATAGTGCACAACAAACTTCAGACGGTTGTAAATTCTTTTGCATTGTTTTAGTGTAATAACATATTTGATATATTCAGATAATGTTATCACAGATTATAAAAAATATATTGAGCCTATCATTGTCAATAAAACCCCAAAATGTTGCTGTTTACAAAAACATAATAAAGGCGATAAGAAAGATAAAGAAGAAAAATATTTTTACACTCGTCATCCAGTTAAAAATAAAGATGGGCAAATCATTTACACCGAACAAGATCTGTTTCTGTGGGCCTTATTAACCCAAAGAATTGAAATGGCAAAGATATTCTGGAAAAATGGGAAAGACCACATAGGATCAGCACTCATCGGCAGTATTATTTGTAATTATTTACAAAAATTGGCTTCAAGAAAAGGCGAAATAGATATGATGAACAGTTTACAACAATATCAACAGTAATAATTTTAACATTTTAAATATCATTATTGATTTGAAATGTACCATTCGAATGTGTAATTTATACACATGGACTAAATTAAAATGACTGAATAAAAAGAATTTATGAAAATATAAAAAATTTTGTAAGCATTTCTAACAATATTTTCTAACAATATTAGGGTTATTCGGATCTTTTCGAGAGCCTTTCCATTTGAAGAGAATTACCACTTTGGCCTTTCTCCAACTTTGTTAAAATGCTTCTAGTCCGTTCCATATGTGCCTAAAGCACTTCTTCAGTAGGGTGGGCCTCCCATCTCTTTCAAATGGTATTGAGCCTCTAGGCTCTTTAGAGGGTCCACCCAAACTAAAGAATCACTAGCAGCCCCCGATAGGCCTCCTACGGGGTCGGATAGTTTCGGTCTCCGAGATTTTTTCGGCTTCCCTGTAAGAAACGACCACCCATGGGTTGTATTCCATGGTTCTGCATACCTTTGGCTGTATTCGTGGACTTCGTACAGCCGCGAAAGGAACATCCCCCCTTGCAGTTAGATCTACAATCCTAAAAGTCAGATGTGTTTCCTCAGTACCTATGGCTTCTTCCACCGCCGTCGAGATAGTCCGGGGGTCCGTCACGGATTGAATCTGGTTGCCTAAAATGTTAAGGTTTTCTACAACTCTTTCTTCTGTGGTTGTACTGGTTTGCGCCTGTGTCATTGTCGGTTCTCCAATTTCTTCTGTCTCCTCCAATTTATGCTCCTGGTAGAGGTGCCTGGTCAGCCACCCCTTCGTTTTGTACGACTTTTTCCATAGTGTACATGGGAATGGCAATTGCTGTTGTTGTATCTCATTGAGCTGATCAGGATTAGCGGAAGTGGACACCGCGTGGTCCCTTTTCATGTGTCTGTTCAGCTCCTTTTTTTCGGCAAATTCCTTGTAACATCTTTCTACTGGACATTGGTGTCCTTTGTCTCTCTCGTTGATCAGCTTCGGTACTGTTGTTCTTGACCTATTGAGTCTTCCTGATCGAATTAAGGAGTTTATGCATGTTTCCCTCGATACAGTAGGATCTCTGTAATTGATGCGGTTAATGAAATCTTCATACACCGCATCATCCCCAAATACCAACTGTATGTTCACTCGAAGACATTCCGAAATTGATTGCTTCTTTCTCCCACTGATCTTTTTCCCCATTTGTATTTCTCCCTTCCAGATTCGTTTGATTGTCTCGTACACCTCTGAAGTTTCCATCTTATTGTGGAAAGTAAGCCGTTTACTCGCGATAATATCCATGGGATGTGGGAGTCCAATGTCCAGGATATCCATACGGATCTTTTCAATTTTGTGTTTCTTCCTAACTATGCGCGTGCATAAGTTATGAAGGGCATGCAATTTCTTAATGTTCTTGTCTGCAGTTGTCCAACTTTCACAGCCGTAGTAGACTACGGAGAATATGCATACGTTGATTACTTTCTTACTATTCCTCGTACTCAGTTTGGAGCTCTTCAGCACTGGTCTCAGATCCCGGATCTTCTGGGTTCCTTTCTTGATTCTTTCTTTCACTTCCGCGACCACATTTCCTGCTGAAGAGATCGTGGATCCTAGGTAACAAAAGCTAGAGACCCACTCAATACCGGCCTCAAGCTAGTGCTCAGCAGTAAGGATCTGAGTATCTCCGTTTAGGTTCAAAACTTTGGTTTTACCGATGTTAATTTTGAGACCTAAATCTAAAAAGGATGCATTTAAAATATTCAAATTATTTATCAAGTTGTTCCATTCCGTGTCGATGAGGCAGAGATCGTCAGCATAGGCTAGTCTGTTGATCTCAAGGAAGCTTCCATCTTCATGTTTCATCATCACTCCTCCAGAGAGACCGTTCAATATTGCTCTTTTCACAACCGTGTCGAATACAATATTGAACAGGAGCGGCCCTAAAACATAACCTTGACGCACTCATTTATCCATGTTGAAGGTTTCATCACCTATAGAACCTTCGAATCCCTCATGGAAAGCTTTGATGATCTCTAACATTCTCCCCCTTATCCCTAGTCTCTTTAAACAGCTCCAGAGAGACTCCCGGGGGACACTGTCGAATGCCTCCAGTAGGCTAAGTATTTTCACACACCCTCACTTATAGATTTCAGGGATCCCGCGGCCGTCTCACTCTTCAGCAGCTTCACTACCACTGCTATTTCCTCTCTCTTTGGAGGAGAATCCAAATCGTCGAGATTTAGAGTGTCTCCAGCGACATCAGTCCGTTCCTTCTGCTATAATGGGACCCTAAAAAGATTATTGAAGTGATCGGTCAGCTCCTTGTTCCCAATAGGATTCGAGGAAGTACACAGAATGTTCTCCTTCGATTGTGATTTACAGAGGATACGTAGTTCCGTCGTGAGCTCCTTCAGTTTTCCTTCTGCGTTATTTAAAGTACAGAGTTTAACATAGTAAATATTACAATTCAAATAATTTCTAATTTTTATTTAAATTTAAGATTTATTCTATTTAAATTGTTTTTAACTTAATTATTTTTAATTATTTAATTTGATTGTTTTGGAAACAAACTTTTTACTGAATTTTTCGATTTCATCTGTAACTGTTTTGACTGTCTTTCCTGTTGTTAAAAATTCGTCAATTCTGTTGGTGTCTTTGTAAGTTTTAATGATCTTGTTGACGTTAACAAACTTTTCTATTATTTTAAAGCAAATTTCATTTGATAATTTTTTGACGTTTTATCTCAAAGAATCGCTCATGCTATAAGGAAATAAAAAATTTATAAAAATATTGATCGAACGCATTTTGAAAATATATTTAATGATGGTTAATTAATTTAGAGATTTCGAAGATCTGAGCATAAATATTCTTTCTGAAGCCTACAAGAGAGACCAAATCCGCACTCATCTTCTGCTGATTCGAGCCCTACCTTATTGGGGCCGAGAATCCTGTTTAGACATTGCCAATAAAAGACAAGTAATAAATTTCTTGTTTCATAGTGCTTGTCAAACAAGATTAAATGCCATCTGGTTGGGAGGAATTCCACAGTATCAAAGCAGCATAACAGTTATTATAATATTATTTTTTGTTGAATAATAATTTATTTCACATTTTCCAGATGATTTTTGATATACCATTAATTCTTATCTTATCTCGGATAATATTATATACAAAGAAGATTTCCAGGATTAAATCAGAATATTCGGTACATAATGTTTTGACCACATTATTTTATTATTTTATTAAATTGTCAATTTACAAAATTATAAAGTTGTAAAATTATAAATTCAAAAACTCATATATTGATCATCATCAGCAAATGATTATTTGGTTTTGGAAAATACAATACTTGACAGAAACAGAAACAATTTTATTAACATCAATATGAGTTTTGCAACATTTATTATTATCACACATTCACTATGTGACATCTCTCTTGATCTATTTATTTCTGAGTTCAAACTAATTATTTTCAATAAATGAAAATCTGTTAATAAAAATTATTAATTATAAAGAATGTAATTGTTTGAAATTAAATCTAAATATTTTTTAAAAAGAACATATTAACTTAATATATTAAAATTTTAAATTACATTAAAAAATAAATAATACATTCAAAAATTATTTTAAATCTTTTTACTTTAAAATTAAATTAAATTATTTTTAATTAGTAAGAATCAAAGAAAATATCAATCATCCATCTGTGTAGGAGAGGCACAATCCGAATCAACATGCAACGTGCACAATATCAACACACAATTCAAAACACTCCTCACAAATTTAACTAAACATTTTATTTAAAGAGACTTTTATTGTATTATAATTTAAATTATTTTTCTTAATATAATAATAGAAAATATTTAAAATTGAGGCTGCTTTACTTTTTTAATGTGAAGAGTATTAAGAGGAGGGTATGATCAAGTGATTCATTCATAGAGTCTAGTTTTAGCACTTATTATTAGGCAATAGAACATTAAGAACAAGTACTAGATTAGGGAAATATGTACCAACATTAGGCTAAATTGAAATAGAGTCTACATTCATTTAAAGAAATATGAGAATGGAAGGGAGCACTTTAAAGTTATAAGAATTCAGACTTCAGAAGGATTTAAAAGATTTTAGATTACCTTTTTTAAAAATATTAAAAATTTTAAAATAGTGTCAATGAAAATATTTTCAGTTACTTTCTTCCGGTAAAATCATAAACCATCAGTAAAGTAATAGCTAATCTAATGTTCAAATTTAATTGATACGAATATCAAAACTCGTAGATTTGAGAGACATGTTGTCATCTAAAAACAAGGATTAGGGAACACTTTCAGTCGAGTAGATGGAGAAATGTTGTAGATCACTCTAAATGCTGCAAGTATAGAATTTCATCAATTTCAAAAGATGAATTTTATTCGAAACACATTATGAAATGTTTTCTTGTGAATCGAACACTATAAGCGATTGATTAATATTCAAAATGGGAAAGGTTAAGCAACCACAATATTAAATATTTTCAAAAATTATTTTAAACTATAATTAATTATATATATATCCTTATTATTAATTATATATATCACATATACAAGGTGGTAAAAGAAGGTACTATACAGTTAGAATACTTATGTTATGTTGGTGCATAAGTTTGTGCGGTTTTTACAATTTTGAGAAATGTATACTGATCAAGAATAAAACTATGCAAGAAATCCAGATAGCAAAATGAATTTAATAAATCATTAAAAAACAAATATCTCAGTCTCAATCTGTGAGATATTCTCCTCAACAATCGATCCATCCCTTCCACAATTCTGACAGTTTGTCAATCCCACATTTGAAGAAGCTTGGTGATTTTTGGTTGTAAAGTATTTTAGGAGTATTAAGAACACCAACATGGGTTTTCAAACTTTTATTTTCATTACAATCAGAATTGTCTTTTGGACAACTCTCAGCAAAACTCTCGTCATTCGACATCGTTCTAAATTGATAATTTTTTTATTAATGTTTGTTAATAAACAATTATTCGAACAAATTTTTCATTATTTTCTTATTTTATTTTTAAAATTCATTTTTGTAGTTTTAGTATTAATTTTTATTTACATATTAATTTTATTTAAAAATTAGTTTATGTAAAGAAAGAATATTTAATTAATTCAAAACTTAGTTAAAACTATTTATTTTATTTAAA
>MQRK01251170.1:54887-69685 GCA_001938485.1 Girardia tigrina
ATATATATAATTAAATTACATAAAAGACCCAACATTAATAAAAATTAAAAGAGCAATTTTAAAGAAAATTCCGTACAAATGAATTTGATTAACAGATGAATATTCCATAAATACTCAACTATACCATTGTTACACATTGAATCAATTTAATAATTTTTGAGTCATACGCGTTGTTCAAAATGTTTAGTTAAAACTTTATTAAGAGAACGAAGTCATAAATTTATAGAGTCGCGTTATAGAGACTTGATTTTTTATGTTATACACTTTTCTTTGTAATGTTCCTTTTTGCATTATGTTAATACTTTCATATTCATATAGAGTCACTTTTACGAAAGTTGAGGAAAATTCAAATCGCGTTTGGGCTTACACGAGGTATCGAATGATAGAGGAATTTTATTATAGGCCAATTTTACCACCGCCGTTTAATATTTTCGAGATTATATATCACGTTTTTGAGATATTTTGTTGTAAACCAAACAATGGAAAATATTCAATTGATGATTTTAGTAAGTGAATTGTTATTTAGATGAATACATTCATAAAAATGTTGATACATTTAATATATCGTTCATGTCAGTTGCTAATCTAACTTACGAAGAAGATGTAGAGTGTTCTGGATTCGAGCAGCAATGTATGGAAACATATCTGATTTCTCATCCCTTATTTATTGACCGCAATTCTCAAGAGTATATTCGATCAAATAAGTATCATAATACACTTTTATAATGTTGTAAATATTGCCTTTTTTCAGTTCAAAAATGGTTTGTTCTTCTGTCGAAAGTCAGCCTCTTCAGGGATCTTTGGATAATCGCATGTAAGTAATTAATGTCCTTACGAAAATATTAATTACAATCACTTATAGATCCACTTTAATTACATCTATGAATGATATGCATAAAGAGATGAAATTGATCTCAGAGAAAATGCATAAAATCCGCCGGTACCAAAAGAAATCAGCGCGCCCCCGTAAATCAATGGAAACATAAACTGAAAAAAACTGTATTGTATTAAATGAGTAAAAGATCATTTAAAGTTAAAATTTGAATATTTATTTAATTATTTTCATATTAATGACAATTTTTGATATATTAATTGTTAAAATATAATTTTGTTTTTTCCGTTAATTTTATAAAATTTTCATCGTAGTTTTGGAATAAAAAGATGACATTCTATCTTTCCCACATTTGTTTTTTTACAACCTTACTCAATCTACTATAATACGAAAACTCAAATCTTAATTTTAATAACAAATATTTTCAATTAATGCCTAATTACTACGCTCTCTGAACAATACCCATGTCTTTGCCATAGACGAAGTCTGACTGTCATTAAAATCGCAGAATCTGTGGGCTCACTACGGGAAATATAACAAGATTCCATTAGACGAAATAGTATTCCAAATAGAGGGTTTTCCGATCAAATTCGTTAATGTTGCAATCAATTACTTAGAATTGCAATAAATTTCGTAAATAGATACAATCGATATATCTGATAACGCCCAATTTCAATTATCTGATTATCGTTATGATTATACTTATTTCAATCATCTGAGTACAAATCGATTCTGAATATTTAGATTGATGATCTCGATAGTTTTTGGATACGAATGAATTCTGAATATTTATCACCAAAATTTAAAACACGCTGAAAATCTGCTTATTAAAACAAATTTTGATCGAGACTTTTTAATAATTGAATTTATTTTTCATATTATTAGATTGTCCTAAAAGTTCCCGGTCAATAATGAAAATACAATTTTTTTCAGAATTCTTTTGGGAATTATTTATTTCATATTAATATATATCGATTCATTAATATCATTATATGGACTACGAGAGTACAAAGCTTGAAATCCGTAGTTGCTGCGTCACTATTGCAAGAAAGGCTTGACAACACGAGATGCTGCCAAGGCAATTTGCAAAGTTGAAGGTACACAAACTGTCGGAAAAAAGTACGACAATTGATTGGTTCAAGCGTTTCAATAAAGGCAACTTTGACTTGAATGACAGTCCTCGTTCTGGACGATCAAATAAATTATATAATGATGACTTGCAAGCAGATTTGGACATGAAGCCTTCGTCAAGTACTCGCGATTTCAGAATCCACGAGATGACCGCTTTTGGAAACGAATTGGAACGTCGAACGAGAAGTGATTCATTTAAAGTTGAGATTTCTGGTGCACAACTCGAGCGAGGTTTTCTCCTTGTGATCAACAGTCGCGATCATCCTAGGAACGCTTCTGATTGGTTCTTGGGTCCATAGCTTTAGGCAACTACGGTTCCGATCACCTTAACAACACTTCTCATTGGTTCCCGGTACCTTGGTAACGTTTCCATCACCTAAACAACCAATCAAATCATTCGAAAACCTTGACAACCGTCACCGTTACTCTAAAAATCATCGAAAACACCTTACAATCCGTTGACAACCATCGAAATCACGTTGACAACTATCGAAAACACTTTAGAACCCATCACCAAAGTGCAAAAATCAATACTACACTTGTCTGCACATATGCTAATCAATACCTGCACATGTGCAGGCTAGTGCAAGTGTGCAAATTAAAAACCTTCAAAAACCATGAAAAAGTGTAAAAGTGCAAAAAATGCTAATCAATACTACACAGTTCTACACTGTGCCACACATGTGCTAATCAATAATGAACATGTGCAACTGTGCAAAATCAATAAGCTCACAATTGTGCAAAGTGCAATATATTCATGTTTCAATATAATACAGTTTAAAGTGAGGCTGAATGCCCACGGTCAGGCATAATGCCCATAATGGAAGTCATACATCAAGGTCTTGGATAAATCCAGGATTGACATCCCCACATATATTGGTTTATTTAACGTCAAGGATGTCTTCAGCATGTGTATCCTCACCAGGTTTTCGGTGTATATGTTGCTGCTGGGGAAATTTGACTTTGCAATGAGCTTCTTTGCTCGCTTCCAATCAGATTCAAGTTCAATGCTGATTCTGTTGCGGATATTCCCCATTGTTTTGCCAAAACGCTGTTGTTATAGAGCTTGAATTGATCTTTCTCAAAACAGTTCTTCGCATTGGTACTCAGATTGGTATTAAAGTCGATATATGGCTGAAGCCATTTCGATTGACTAAACTGGAGAGCCAAAATGGATTTTTGTGACTTTGAGACCATTTCTTATAGCCTGCTAGAGATTGATGTAGAGAACTAGATATCTCTTTCGATTTTACAAATAACATAGCACCTTCTTATGTTTCTCATTAGGAGGACATTTGCTCTCAAGCAGAAAAGGTAGCTGCTCATGTTTTGTATGGATGGATCTTAGATAATCAATATCCACTTCTAATATATAGCCCACATCTCCATTAGGTTCAACTTGTTCTATTTGGATGTCTTGTGGTTGATCAACCAATTTGAAATTGTCAAAAGGCAATGGAGCACTCATTGCCCATCTATATAAATTATTGGCATCCAGGAATGTTATATATGAAGATGCCTTGGATGCGTCATAATTTTCCATATACTTGTAGTTTGCCTCCCTGTACCGATGAATTGATTGACAAATTCCACCTGGGATTCCTCTTTCAAGCATGAGGATCATATCGTAATCCTTGAGGATTTGAAGTCTTATGTTTGTATATTTCAGCAGTGCTGCCCAACTCATACCTGGTGATGTAAAGAAATGAGCTGAATCCAACTTGTGGCTTTTAAGTGTCACATCCCGAAAGCTCTCAAAGACATCCGTAAGAAGCAGCACATCTGTTTTGAGATATACATCACTATATTCCCCAAGTGTTTGGCATTTGAAAGCTTGCCAGACATTTTGAGCATGTTGATAATCAGCCACATGTCGATGTCATTCAGCTTATTATAAAATGCTTCTTTTGCTGGTAATGCTGTTTATCCAGCGATCTCCATGATATTATATAATCATATGGGAATACTCCTCTCCTTTTAACCAAGTCAAATATATTTGAAAAAGTACTTGCTAGTTTCCTTTATTTCATCTGCGGGTTGATTCTTGATAGGCTGTCAAGCGATGATGACATGAACCGGAAACTATCTATGAATCGGAGCTTAATTCTTCCCACATGCTTGATAAATGTGATGTATTTTTCTTTGCAGTTTGGAATAACATCTATATTCCCTTTGAGTTTTTAAGTTCTCTTACTATAAAGTGAGAATCATATCCACTAAGATTGTGGAATACAACGGGAACATTTGTAGATGTTTTAAGTTGCAATTTGCAGTTATTGCATACTGCTCCTCGATATTTTCCAGGGGCATGACAATGGTCTTTGACTTTGTAAATGTCATTTGTGAATGGTTTTTCACATGTGTAACATTGTGTTGCTCCATTCACATTTTTCTTGCAAAGTCATTACCATATTTATCTTGTGTTGCTGCAATATGTCTTCAATTCTGCGAGCATAACTCTCCATACGCTTCATAAAATTTTGTGCTGCATCTGGATCTCTGTATAGAAATTGCACCTTATCAATTTCCAATGCATACATACAGTATGATGATAGCTCATGATATTGGTATTCTGTTGTTCTACTGAGTTGTGGATCCAGATCGCACGTTTGGATTTGGATTAGTATGGCATCAAAGTCACAATATATTATAAATGGCACTTTCTGCAATTATTCATATTCTTTATATTCGATGTAATCTTCTTTTGGAAATTCTGCTCTGATGCAATACTTGTTATTGTAGTAGACTTTGTGCTCCTCCAAATTGATTGTTGATTCATCACCATTAAAATGTGTAAAGCATCTTTTGCAAATCTCAATACTTTCATGATGTTTTGATATTTGGCATCGAACAAGACGCTCAAAGTTCTTGATCCATATAAAATGCATCTTTTCTACATCATCTAACAGGAGCAAATCCCAATGATCTTGTAATTCTTCCTTTAAAAGTATAAAAGTTTTCATTCTCCAATCCAAATATATTGATTGAAACATTGTTGCAGCTTCTAAATTTTTTGACTTCTTCCAGGCTTGGTGGGAATCTAATACAGTTTAAGTCATATGGATGTTGCAGATTGTCGTATTTCGATACTGGTGATGCATGTTTTTGGTCTTCAACATATTTTGACAAAATTGCAAAATTGAAGCACATGTTGTCATTATTTTGGACATTGATGCATGCCTTCTTCTTGACTATCCATTCAGAAAGCGGAATGTATGAGCTGCCTCTCATTGGTGAGTATTTATGAACATAGATAACCAATTGATATACCGATGCAAGAGTCCATCTACTCTTCTTCTCCTTGCTTTCATCGGCTTCCTTTATTATTTTGGCACGTTCTTCCTTGAGTCAGTCCGTAATATCATTGGATTCCAATATTGGTCTATTTTTGGTCTATAATGCTCTATGGGAGAGCTCATCAGCAATATTGGTAAATGTTGCCTACAATTTAAGGTTAACTTTGATAGCCTTGAAATCAATCATATTGTCTTGTAGAATCCCCATGGTTTCCTTCTTGGGATATTCCAGAAACTCATGGAGAATTTTAGTCTGATGGTCTAGACCAGCCTTGATAACATATTGGCGTATCTTCTTACTGAATGAAGCTCTATGAATTGGTCTCTTTTTAAAGTTTTCGATGGACTATTTGATGTCTGGATTGTCTGACTAGTCTAGACTCCAGCATTTGCACGTTTTAATGGAATATTTTTCTCAATTTGAACATTTTTCTGAATTTTAAGATTTGGTGCAGTGAATACTTGATTAGTTGATGATTGCAATATTGTCTTCTTGCACTTGCTTGAAAATGCGCACAAATGGTCCTTGTGACTATAATAAAATTGATGATAGTCACCACTACTTGAATTTTGACATACTGTACAAATGTAATACTCCCATCTATTGAACACATGTCCATAGTAGCGCTTCATTGTATCATGACAATTTTTCGTATTGTGGAAATTGGCCATACATCATGTGTATAATGGACATTGTTGACTTTTCGTTGGAATGTTCTCTTGAATCATTTGTTACATGTATTGCTTGAATATATTTTTTTTCGAATTGTTGAAAGGAACCTGATGTTGATTATGATCCTTGAAAAAATCTTCATAGCTGGATTGACATATTACTTCACATTTTGGAAAGATGAAATTCTCAATTGAATTGACTAGGTATTCACAGTAATTATAGAAATTGCAATTCTAAGAAAATACAAATTAATAAATGTAAAGAGCTCAAGTAAAAACTCACCATTTTCGTAAGTGAATTTTGAAAAAATAAAAAAAGGCCTTCACGATATCTCATAAAATTTATTACATTTATGTGAATTGATGCATTAAAACTAAGAGACATTTATAACAAGATTTCTTAACACAACTATAACACTTACATCAACAATTAAATACAACAAATTTCTGACAATTTCAATATTGGATAATTTTTGCCATTATTTTCTTTTCTACCTTGTATGCATATTTTGATAAATGCCATAGTATAATTAGACAATTCCATTGTTGGTTTTTCATGACCCATAAAATCTCTGAATTTAAATCCATCATCTGATCGAAAATATTGTTCTCTATGTTCACTCAACTTTCCATCGGGTCTTGTTCCTACTTCTTGTAGGGCAATATTCAAAAGATCATAATTGCGATCACTAATGTTTTTTACATGGTAGCTAAATTTGCTAAATTTAACATATACCGGATCCCTCAATTTAATTGATTTTGGATATTTCAAAAGGTTAATCTGATATCCTCTATATGTTGTTGATGTTGAAACACATGGTGAGGAAGATTTTTGTGGAGCATCTCTTTGTTTTGGTTGAGCTTGGTTGTCTAGGCTGCCTAGACTAGCCTGGATATCCTTGGCTGTCGGAGTGCCTAGGCTAGCTCGGCTATCCAGGGCTACTATTGGTTGTCAAACTAACCTGATTAGTCTAGGCCGCTTGGAAAGCCCGGCTAACCTATATTGATCAGTATTTATCTCTTCAGTTAATTGGTTAGGTTCATTAATTGTTTTATTATCAAACTTCTTTTCTTTAGATACCTGGTTAATTTCATTAAATGTTTTAAACTTCATCTTCATTTCAGCAGAAGCTACTTGATTTGTCAAAAGTATTTTGAAATAATGAGAAAATGTCTGGTTGTTGCGACATCTCTCAATGTTTATTATATTTATTTTATTTGATGCATTAAAACAAAACACACTTTTATAATAATATTACTTGTTACTTTTAAAATAGTAAAACTTACAATTGTTATTAATTTGTTTTAATGAATCACTTTTAATAAATAGACACAAGGCTGGAATTTGAAGTGAAATGAATACTCTGACGTACATTTTTAACAAAATTCTGCGTAATCTCAATTACAAAGGATTTACTGAAGAATGCCTGAAAGACCTCCATTTTGGCACTAAACCATGCCAATGTGTTTTACACTTCCAATTATACTCTTCCGCAATGGGAAATGTCGAATAATGAGATGTAAACAACCAATTGATCCATCCACTTTACCATTCAATATATTACCAATGTCAGTATACAATCAATTACAGTGACGTGTGATTATGGTGAGCCTATAAATATCAATGCTTTGAAAAAGACTATTCCAAATCATTATGAACCTGAAATGTTTCCTTCTTTGAGATTAACTTGTTTCAATCCAATATATGTGAATGTTTTTAGTTCTGGGAAAATTTTAATCACCGGTTTGAGAGATTTAAACTATAAGGATTTTGTTACACATGTTTTTGACTATATTTTGTTTACAACTATGTAAGTTGTATCTTCATTCAAAATCTTGTGTATATTATACATTGTCCATATTTGTTACAACTGTACATGCTATGTAAATAAATGTTTGTTAAAAATACTCGTCTTATACATGTCTTTATTCATAACCTTGCGAAGAACAACTTTTATTATATACAATATTGATATATACTATAAAACGTTAATTGTGCAATACTTTGATACAATGAATGCAATACGTTGACATAATGGATGCATCACGATATCTCCTTGGATACGGCCATGTTTTGAATGGTTGATACGATATTGGTTGATAACATGGTATAATATCATAATATAATACATATCTATTATATAATATTTGCACACATAATGTGCTGTTACGACCAATTATTCCACCGAGTCAACTCGAAAGGAAAGCCTGCCGCTATCCACACCCCATATCCCCGAGACCGTTTGGGGGGAATTGTGGGGATAGTCTAGCTTGACTATCCCCGATTAATGTTAAATTGGTCCCGAGCATTTTGGGACGACGAATAAACGGGGGGCTTCTCCGGGTTCGTCCCAGTCGCTGCCGCACCTCCTCGGAGTCCCTTGAGGCTTCCTAAATGAAACAAAAGTTAAAAAGTTCAATTAATTTAATTAATAGTACAGTACCACAATAATTCATAATGTCATCCACGCGCCGACATTATCACATTCGGCATCGACTGCATTCTGTAAACAGGACGTTGGCCGAACATCATTTGGTTGACCGGGTAATTTCGGCATTGCCGACATCCTATAAACAGGATGCCGTGCGAAGCCAAACCGGACGTTCACCGACAGCGTTTTGGTGGATCCTAATAATCGAAATATAAATAATAGAAACTCAGTCTAAATAGTCAGAATATCTTATTTTTGTTCGAACGAGACAGAACATTTACGAATTAAAAATTTTAAAAACCAGATTTTGAAAATTAGAATTTTGATTAGAATTTTGAAAGTCAGAATTTGTGAAGATTAAAAATTTTTGAAAATTAGAATTTCGACGATCAAAGCTTTTGAAAACTAGAATTTTTGAAGATTAGAATTTTGAAGATTATAATTTCTTACAAATTAGAATTTTTGGAAAACCAGAATTTTGAAAGTTAGAATATTGAGACAACATTATTAGTTATTATTATTCAATCATTACAATCGTGTCTGATTACTGAAAGGTAATATTAAAAGGGTTTTATTTTTATGAGTTGCTTAGGTCATTGATTTATTTAATTGATTATTTATTTATTTAATTTCAATGATGATTTGTTAAAAAGTTTTTTTTTTCTTTTTTTTGATTTATTTCGGTCATTTATTTGTTTAATTTCGACGATGATTCTTATTTCTTTTTATCATTATAATTTTATTAAATAAAATTTTAATTGCTTATATTGTTTGATTACTTGATTAATTCTCAGTTTATTGAAGTCCTTGTTAATCATTTTCCTAACTTTCGTTTGAGTAAGTATTTAGTAAGGCAATAATGAGGGAGAGGGTTTTGGAGATTGGAAAGAGTAAAGGGAAGTGGCAGGAGGATAATGTCGAGAGGAGGATAACACTGTGAAAGAGGAAGGATCTTGTGTATATAGTATAAATAGTTTTGATTAGAACCAATGACTTTAATTTAATTAAGAAATTTTCCTTTGATTTCTTTTTACTCTTACTTTATTTTGTATTTATTGATATTTTTAAAGATAATTTAGTAAAGATAAATTTTTCTTTTATTGTTACTTATACTCTATTTTGCCTTTTTTTATATTTTAGTGAAGATAACTTGAATAACAACTTTCAAAAATTTCAAACCAAAAAATGGAGAATAATTTATATTTTGTAGAGATTTCGTTTTATTTGAATAAAGTAATAAGTTGTTGATTATGAATTGAGAGAAACTTCGTGGCTTATTTTCATTTCAGAATTCGATTTCATTTTTTTCGTTTTGTCTCTATAACGATCAAATATCGTGAGCAACGTCGCCAAACTATAAATTCAACATGCGAAGTATTCCATCATGTTCAAAAACTTCTGTGACGAACTTTTCGTGTATAATAAAATAAAAAAATAAGACAATATAATTGGTTATCTACTCTTGATTTGGATTTTTAATATTGAATTTTCAATAAAGTATCTATTCTGATATTAACCCTTTCGCAGCTGCTGGGACACATATGTCCCAGTGAATGTTTAAAAAGGCTGTTGGGACATATATGACCCATCATAAAAGACGAATGGGATATATTTGTCCCAACCTCCCCAGCCCGCCCCCTGAATAAATTTCCAAAAAAACTTTTAAATAATAAATTTCAGACCGGAATAAACATTATATATTTAACAAAAATTATCTATAACTTAAAACGGAAAGCCGCTGCGAAAGGGTTAAACTAAAGCAACTGTATACATATGTTATGAAAAATTTCTCTTTAAATTCATTTGTAGTATAACACCATTACATCCAGCAGGTGATACAGTGTAAATATCTTTTGAAAAGTAAGGGTAGAAGGTCTGTCACAATGATTTTAACTTCATACAATAAATACATACTTCATGCAAAGATAAATATATTCAACCATCAAAGCTAACGAATTATGATTTCTTAAGTGTTTGAATGAGCCTGAGACAATGTGGATTATTCGTTAAACAAAATAGTGTGGGCTTACAGGAAATCATCAATATTCTCGATCATAATCTGTTAGCCTTAGTCGTTAAAGTATAAATTTAAGGAGCCTTGGGAGAAGTGTACACCTTTTCCTTCCTAATAATGTTCTATGTGCTTGAAATATTTCGAAGACTGGAACAAATTTGAAACAAAAGAATTTGCAGGGGAAATTGATAACAAGAGTTGTTATATACCATAAATATTTTGACTTTCGAACCGAATTGTTTTACGTTGAACAAGAAAGGGTGTCTAAACATGCAAGTCACAACTATAAATAAATTAAAGCGGTGAAGGGTTCTATGTATCAGTATTGAAAAAGTGAATCAAGCCTATTACATAACAATAAAGTAACATAAATAAAGTTAATATCGTTGTAAAAGCGGTTTTCAACAAAAATCTCTGGTTTCAATTTTAACAGTAACTTGTGATTCTTTTCATCTTACACATTATCAAATTTACGTGTTATACTGAATCTTAAGGCTTCCATCGCTACCTAATTAAACTTTGCTTTCATCTTAAGTAACATGAAAGTGATAAATGAATCTATTTAAAATCAATAAGAAGTGTTAAGTAGTTTTCTTTTAATACTCGTTAAAATTGATTTGCCTTGACAATCCGAAATTAACGTAACTGCACTATTTATTTTCTGTGATACCTCAATATTGAATAACTAATCTAATAAACAACCTATGATGAATTTGAATTTAGTTAAATTCTTTTTGGATCGAGGAACCTTGGGAGGGTGATGCTGACCGGGTGCAGCATGCAAGGGGCACACGGACCGATCGTCATTTTCCTTCTTGAGGCTCTCTTCGTTTCCTGAATTGCGAGTATTAGTGCATGGATATGGTTATAATCGTAATATAGAATGATTATCATCCCCTCTAGAAGCTCAGTCACCAGTCGGGACATCCTCGTTACTGGTTAAGAACCCGAAGGCACTCTAATGTCTGCACAATTCGTTGATGTAGGCAAAGGAGTTGCGTCTGCTCACGTTGAGATAAAATTTACCTAGTTCGATAGAGTTGCCGTTGAACTCTAATGGAAAACGGATGGAGGCTCAGAATCATCAATAATGTTGTTTAAAGGGGAGCACGACAGTGCATATGTTCGAAAAAGTGCTACGTATTGATTTTTTAAAAAATCTAAGATCCTATTCCGACTTTTGACCTACGGGTTCCTATACATGTGTTCAGACAGATTTTCAATATTTTGCTTCCTTCACCCTCTATATCCTATGGGAATTCTCCCCCACTGTGGGCATTTTGCCTCACCGTGGACATTCAGCACAACTTTAAACTGTATTATATTGAAACATGAATATATTGCACTTTGTACAATTTTGAGCTTATTGATTTTGCACAGTTGCACATGTGATTGATTAGCATTTTTGCACTTTTGCACTTTTTCATGGTTTTTGAAGGTTTTTAATTTGCACACTTGTACTGGGCTGCACATGTGCAAGAATTGATTAGTACATGTGCAGCACTGTGCAGACGAGTGCAGTATTGATTTTTGCACTTTTTGTATAATTTTGATGTTATTTACATGTTTTCGATGATTTTTCAGGTGATTTTCATGTTTTTTAAGGTAACGGTGATGGTTTCTAAGGTGTTTTAGATGGTTGTCAACGTGATTTTAAGGTGTTTTCGATGATATTTAGAGTAACTGTGATGGTTGTCAAGGTTTTCGAGTGATTTGAATGGTTGTTTAGGTAATGAGGACCGTTACCAATGTACTAGCAACCAATGAGAAGTGTTGTTAAGGTGATTGGAACCGTTGCTGCCTATGGCTATGGACCCAAGAACCAATCAGAAGCGTTCCTAGGATGATCGCGACCATTGGTATGGTAACCGCGACCGTTGCTTTGGCCATTTCCATGGAAATGGTGACCCCCACGGTGGGCTTATGTGGGGTAAAATTCCCATTTTTCTCCTACTGAAATTTACTAAATAATTCACGGCTGATTACTGATCTGGTCTTAGAGTGCCAATTCTGTACCCGTAACAGCCAAATTGGTTTTCTTTCACAGGAAACTTATAGATAAAAATGAAATATCACGGGTCTTGAAAATCAATATTTTCTTTATGATTCCTTATGAAAAAATTATCATGAGTACACGCAAAAAGTCTGTATTTTTTATTTTACATCAAAAACTTTTAAAATATGTTGTTTAAAAAAATAATTTTACAAATTTTGTATTGTCTAATGACGTAAATTATTATATCCAAACTTAAATATTTACAAATTATCATAGGTTAATTAATCAGTTTTCTAGATTTTTACAAGATCATTTAAAATCATTTTTTAATCTTAATTACTTTAGAATCCTATTTAATTTTAAACTGTAAAATCGTCCAATTATAAAGTTTCCATTTTAATTGTTGAGCATATTTTTTTTAAAAAAATATCTTAAACTAATTTTTTTCCATTTTTATTACAGTATTATAAAATTTTCATTGTAAATTAAAAAATTAAAAAATCTATTACCAAAGTTTCGTTTTATTTTTAAATTCTTGTAAAATTTCGTTTTATTAAATTTTCATTTTTATGATGATGATTCTCATTTTGGATAATTCTGATTTTCAACCCTAATATTTTGAGATTGTTTTATTGATAAACATATTTTTTACTCTAAAATTTCTTTCGCTTTATTTTAAACTATGAAATATTTGAACTATTTTAAAATTTTTTTTAATAAATTTTAAAATAATAAAATTCAAAAATCTATGTGAGCTCCTCTAAATCTTAACAGGCGCAAACTGTCCAAAATCTGCTTATAATTCTTAAGACATTACCTCGTCCAATGATTCGTTTTATATTGGTTGTTCTGAAGAGTAGCACTTTAAGCTCACACATTTTTATTATATTTACTTTTATATCTTATTAAAACTTAATCAACAAAAGAAAAAAAGTTTCTATTCATTTTATTTTCTCAATTGTTTTCAGAACAAAAGCAATTTTACTCAAAATAACTTTCAAAATTTAAAATACCACTCAGTTACGCTTTGACGTTTAACACCGAATTTATATTTGTTTGTATATTTTCTCAAAACTTGTTTATTAATATATTAATTTAAAAATATATTTTTTCATGATAATATATTTTGACGGTTTTACAGTCATCTTCAGATCATTGATTTTTACTTTTTTTAATGTTTATAAATATGAAATTGGTGAGTATGTAATCAGTTAAGTAAAATTAATCGAAAACACTTAACAAATTGGTCGAGTGCGCCATTTGAAAATTCATTTTAGGGTCACGAGACTTTATTAACAAAGCTTCGCATGACGCATTTTAAAATGCTTGCACAGAATTTTAAAGTTATTTATACTCACATCACATTTAGAATTTTTACTATGCTCATCTTTATTACTTGTACCCATTCTATAAGCGTGTTCTTGGACTCATATACAGAGATGACGGTCAGTCTCTCTAATATACTGCACACATAACATGGATATTGATAAACAACGTTCTAACACAAACTCCAAGGATTAGATGATTAATAACAAAACAAATTTTCAACTTTAAATGACTGAGATATGATTTTTAAATTTGATAAAGAACAATAAATTTTTACATATTAGATTACACAATCATCAATTTCATATACAGTAAATAATTTTATATACAGTGAAAAAATTCATATGCAGTATATAAGCAGTAAAAAAAGCTGAAAGTCAGTTATCTAAAGATGACGGTAAAACCGTCGAAATATATTATCATGCAAAAATATATTCTTAAATGCGTTTCTTTTGTTTTATAAAAAATGTTTTCGTTTTTTAAATTCATTCACAATATATTAATTATTTTAAAATTTACGAACCTTACTGATGATTGAAGTTTGATTGGAGATTCCACATTTTTTCTGAATTTTTGGTTTTTTTCTTCTTTTAAATTAACATTTTTTAGACAATTTTTTACGTTCATACCTCCAGGGTCAAGAATTGGTTTCATTAACTTTATTTAAACTATTTTTTTCATTAAAAATTGATTTTTTTCAGTTATAAAACTAAAAGATGAATAAGACAAAGAATGTACAAATTTTGAAAGAATGTCTATGGAAACATGTTTGGCGAATATTGATTTTTTGCATTTGTCAAAATTCGAATTTGAACCAAAAGATGTGTACAAAAATAATACCAACATCGAATCAAATAATTTGATAAAGTAAATATTTATTAAATATATATTAAATATTATTAAATATTAATTACCAGTAATAAAGGTTGCTTGAGAAACTAAAAGATATTAAAGCACTTTCAGATAAAGTTAATAAGGACTGTAAAATTTGCTATTTTTACGTTTGCCAAAATAACAAATCTTACATATAAATAAATGAAAGAGAAATAACTTTCTAACTACGCAATTAACTAACACTGCAATTAATTAAAAAAGAAAA
>MQRK01251172.1:0-11265 GCA_001938485.1 Girardia tigrina
AAAGGTCATCGATTGCGATGGGGACTATTTTTCTGATTAAATAAATGTTTTATATGGTTTTATTTTTGTTTCTAAAAATCAATAAAAAATGACATAACATTTGGGTACCCCTAATATTTCATTAGGTCGTTAAATATGGAAATCGTAGAACTAAAGTAAAAGTTTATTGATAATTTATCAAGAACATGTGATTGTATATGGATCGAAATCAATGTCAATACACGAGATAGGATATTGCATCACTAGGAAAGAATTATTAGCTCTCTTCCATTTTACGTAACATTTTAAGCATTGCTTGTATGGGGCCCGATTTAGGTTACGGACAGACGATAAAGCGATCGAGTTTATGATGACGACGAAAAAGCCAATTACGCCACAATTTCAGAATTGGATGAATTTTTTAGTAGTCTGAACATGAAATTAGAATATCGGAAAGGGGAATTACACAAAAATGCGGACGCACTTTCTCGGAAGGATTGCATGATATGTTCACCATGTCTTATACAGCACGAGCATGCTAAAACTGGTAAATTGAAGACAAGACCGTCAGCAATAAATGAAAATACTCTTTTAATCCCGTGGCAACACGATAGTAATGAGATTAAAGAAACTATTAGAGCAATAAAAAAAACGAAAAGAAACAAGATTTCTACAACATGAAGGATGTATATGAACTATGGATAACAAGATTTGGATACCAAAAGAATTCAGGAAAGATTGTAATTTATTTTTTTCAAAAATCCCTTTGTTACGCCGGTGTAAAGAAAACTTACTCATTCGTGAAAGAAGAATATGATTGGGAAGAGTTTAATAAAATTGCAGAGTCAATAATACGGTCATGTGCAACATGTCAAACTGCAAAAACTTACATGGGAAAGACAAAAGAAAAAAACAATAAATCTGATATCAGATCGACCATTTAATGACATTTACATGGATTTTTGTGGACCAATGCCAACTATTAACTGGAAAAATTTGTTCTTGGCATAAAGGATAGGTTCAGTAGATATGTTAGCCTTATAGCAGTAAATAATCAAGATGAAACAACAACAATACAGATGGTACAATATTTCGGTTTGGAGCACTAGTTTGCATTCATGTGGACCGCGGAAAATTATTTGAATCTCGTTTATTCAGAGATTACACAAAATCTCGATTGATTAAGATATCATTTTTGAGTCCATACCACCATAGTTCGAATGGAATAAAAGAGAGACTATTCCAAACCGTATGAGATGCATTAAACGCGACACTAAAAGAAAGAGGAAGTAAAAATTGTGTAGAATTATTACCAGAAATAGAGTTCTGTATGAATGCATCAATACAAAGTACTATTGGATATAGTCCGGTGGAAGTAATTTTATGAACAGACAAAAATACATGAACCTCCAAAGACCGATTGGAGTAAATGCCTGCACATAGTGAAAGGAAAAAAATTGTGATTCAAGAAAATAACAGAAGCCGATATTATGTCTGTCCTGTCCAAAGTGAAAAATTCTAGTCCCGAGAAATCTAACATCACATACAAAGATAATGAGTATTGTGATCCTAAAGGAGCTATCCTGGCCAAATTCTTTGAAAAAATCATTGAAAATAATGAAATACCAACGAATTGGGGGGAATTCATTACAATCCTAATTCCTAAAAATGGAAAAGAAGGCAATTATAACGAGGTCTCGTCATGGAGATCAATTGCCCTATTGGAGTGTATCTACAAGATATTTGCATCATGCGTACGGCGCAATTGGAAAAATGGTTAATGGACAACGATCTCATTTTCTCACTCCAGAAAGGTACCGTTACGTCTGATGGATGCGCAGAGCACAATAATGTGCTGAGAATTATCCTTGAAGAACTTGAAGAAATACACGTCGCATTTCTGGACCTAACTGACGCATTCAGTAGAATGCCCATCGACCACGTGATCGAGGTGCTACGAAGAAAGGGGATGAATTCTAAATCATGCAATCTGATAAAGACGATTAATTCCAACAATACATCGGAATACTCTTGCAATGGACAATCAATTCCGGCAATACCCATCAACAGAGGTTTCAGACAAGGGTTGCTATTCAACATTGGTATTGACCCCATTCTTACAGAGATTCACAAGAATGAAGATTCCGGCATCAAAGTCGAACAATGCAAAATCTCATGTCTTACTTATGCCGATTACATCGCTCTAACCTCTAACACTAATAAAAGTTTACAAGACATGGTCAACGAGGCATTCAAATGGGCAATGACATTTAATCCATTTAAATCGGGATACCTACAGACAACAAAAGAGTACAACCAAATTTATATAAATGAAGAAGAAATCCCAAAAGTGGATGATGAAAAAAGCTACCGATACTTGGGAGTAGATTTCACTAGAAGGACCAAAAGCTCACCCACGGATCTATTGAAGGGCATCATCAGAGATATGAAAAAAATTGCTGCTTCGTCATTGGATCCCTGGCAGAAAATTGATGCTTACAAGGATGCTTATCAATCCATTCTCGGCTGATCTTCTCGTTAAGAAACTACAACATTCCAAACAGAGAGCTGTCAGATTACGGACAAATTGATATAATCGACAAAGCCTTCCCAGGTAGATTGGACAAAGAAATCCACAAAATCATCATGCGGACTGCAATCGACTGCATCAAATGACTACCTTTATACAGGAAAAGAATATGGCGTCTCGGACTCTTAGAAACAAAAGACGAATATGCGATGCAGTCGATCATCCAAGCCTTTTGAAACTTGACTTGCGAAGACATAGGTGTTACAGGATTAACACTATTAAACTTGAACAACACACTAAAGAAACAAAAGAAGAACCAGAAAAAGAAGTATAACCCGGATCGAACAATAAGCAAAATGATGGACTAACTTAACGAAGGAGATCGGGAAAACGGCATAGAGTCATGGTGGACTGGGGTACGGAATAATATCCGATACTTGACCAAGATTGGTCTACATACCCGATTCACTTTCGATCATGATCAAGGTATTTACCTACAAATACGATTTACCGGAGAGAGCCTAACACTGTCATCTGCCGAGAAAAAGACACTCTCGTTCCAGTTCCGCAGACTATATCACCACCAAAAGTTTGTGGACTGGTCGAAGCAATCAGTTGCGGGAAGATCAGCAGATGCACTAAGTAAGAACAAAATATCCAGCCATGTTCTGTACGATGGTAGTCTGTTCGCAACCGAATGACGATTTATACACCAAACAAGAACAGGTAACCTTCCAGTCAACTACAAACCGAAAAAGAAGAGGGAACACACACTGTGCCGGGCTTGCCGTCAATTTGCGGAAACCCAGATGCATGTACTCTATCGATGTAAAGCAAATATGACACTGGTCAGTGCCAGACACAACGCTGTATTGAACCTAGTGGTGGAGGCACTTGACTTTGAGTTTCAATACTATGAAATCAAAAAGGACGAACAGAGTGACTTCTCTACAACAAGCTGAAGAATAGACCTCCAAATACAAAACAAAGGGAGAAAGATTATGAGGCTCATCGACATCAAAACACCATATGATGAAACGGAAAACCTCGAAGCCGCAAGAGAGCTGAATCAGACGAAATTATTCGACTTTGGAAGATGAGACAAAAGCCAAATTTTCAGGCTGAGGAATTCACCTGGAAACAATTGTGGTCGGATGTCTGGGCTCATGGCCAAAAAAGAATGATGAAGTGCTTACACACCTCCAATTGTCGGACGTTGCAATAAACAACCTAAGAAGATGTGTCATTTCAAACATCAAATATTGTGCCTCAACATGGAAGAAACATAACATCCAGAGTTTCAATCCATGCTCAAAGCCGATGGACTCACATAATGACTCGATCCTGGAGTGGATACTAAACGCTGTAGTCAAAGTGCTCTTATTTCTATAGTCCTTCGGGACCTTCTTGTATTACCTTTTTCATTGAAATAAAATTTTGTAAACGATTGACTCTTAATGGCTCTCGACATTACGAGTTGGATAACAAAAATATCATTGATTAATTAAAAAAATTAGACATGCGAAAACCAATGAAAACTGTGACAAAACGGGATTTCCAGGTTGATGACTGGGTATTAGTGAAAAAAGAAAATCGACAGAAAGGTTCGGATCGTTATGAGGGACCTTATGAAATCATTAATAAAAAACATAATCGGTGCGTGAAGATGCGGAATAAAATAGGTCGAATAATATGTAGAAATATCGAATGGCTGAAGCCTTTTAAAGAAGGATAAATAATTATAGGCTATTTATAGTATCTTTATTATACTAATATATTACAATAACGGATCCAAAATATTCCAATAATTCTCTTGAATTTGTTTAAATAATATGACAAACGCGTGTAATGTTTAAATCACAAATATATATTTTCTATTTTGTATTTCTTTAATTAGTTGTTATGGAATCATCTTACAAGCACATTTAAGTAACGCAAAACATTTAAAAAAATAAACCAAAAAGTCACACCTCAGCTAATTAGTCTGTATATATTTAAATCTAATTTTTTTAATTTATTTTTTCAAAATTACAAAAAAATTATAAGTGCATAAAATTTTATTTCTGAAAAATCCAGAACATCATATTTAAAATATCTTTTTATTTTTAATTTTTGAATTAAATTTACAATTTTATAATAAATAGTACATTGTTTGAATTTTTAAGAAATTTTGAAAAACATTTTTAAACCATTCTAAAAATATGACAAAATTTATTACATTTAATTTTTAGACTCCATCAAACTGTTATTTTGAACATTTTTTTTCATGTCAGGAGGAGATATTTTGTCAAAATCTCCCGGTTATCATTACTTAAAGGTAATCACAGTCGCGCTATTTAACAATATATAAGAAATTGTTTAATAACAAAATTATAAGTTAAAATATTGCAATAAGTAATTATTTAAAATTTAATTCATAATTAAATATAATTTTTTATTTAAGTTTTAAATTATAATTTCTGTTTCCTTTGAGTTCTATAAACACGATCAACGACTAGATATACAATTTTTTAATTTACAATAAAAAATTTTTTTATAAAAATAGTATTAATTACTTTTTATTCTATAAAGAGGTTGTATAATTATTTAAAAATCTAATTTTGCAAAAAATAATATTATAAGCCGTATTGTACTGAAGCGGGGTCCGGTTATTCGTCTTCCAAGTTAGTTTTTAAGCATAAGTGATAAAAAAATGTCAAATTTTATGATGGACAATGAATTTTATGGACAAATTTTATGATGGACAATGAATTTAAAAACATGGTGAAAAATTAAGTTATTTTAAGTTTTTCACAAGAATCCACGATTTTTATAATACAATTTTAATTTTTTTAAGTCAAGCAAAATTTTTAATGCCTGTGAATATAATATTTTTTAATTTATCCGCATGAGGGGTTTTAATTTTAGGAATAAGTAAATAAGAAATTTTTTAAATTATTTATTAAAAAATATTCAATTATTATAAAATATTCTTATCCTAAAAAAATCAAAACAAAGAAAATCAAGACAAAGCGAGGAAAGACAATAATCTATATAAAAATTCGATAAATCTAAAGAGATATATCACCAAATATTTTCATTTTTAGAAAAATGTCGTTTTCTCTTTATTCGCGTATCAAAATATGGCAAGTGATACACCATTTTTCTTGCCTTGGTGTGCTGAATCACAGATTCTATAGATTTTATTGTGAAAATCAAAGTGAAAAATTTTTCGAAAAATCTGAAAAATTTGATTTTTCTGTGAAGATTTTTTGCTGAAATAATCAAATTTTATCACAACTGAATATTTCAATGACAAATTGCATTTCGCTCTTATCCTAAAAAAACCAAAACAAAGACATTCTTGTTATAACATTCTTTCACCAACACTGTTTAACCTTTTTCTTGTGAGAATTGTTATGGAAGCAATAGACGATCTAGACGATCTTGGAATAAACTGCGGAGGAACAAGAATAACCAACCTACGATTTGGAGACGACATACACATAATCGATAAAGATGTGGCAGAGATTCAGAAACTTACGAATTGATTACACAAAGCGTCAAACAAATTTGGAAAGGAAATCAACAGACAAAAAAGCAAAATAATGGTTTCAGGAAACCATAACAACGAGGTAAAACTGGAGATTTTCATTGAAGGTGAGAAGCTGGAACAAGTTAAGAGTTTCAAATACTTAGGTTCTACTATCACAGAGAATGAGAGAAGTGAAGAAGAAATCAGAAGCCAGATTGGTATATCAACAAGCGCAATGATTAAACTTAGCACAGTTTTTAACCTCAAAGAAATCCATCTCAAGAGCAGATTAAAGATCACTAAGGCTATTGTCTGGGCAACACTTCTCTATGTATGCAAGAGTTGGGCAATAAATCATAAGAGCATGGATATACTTAAAGCGTTTGAAATGAAGTGCTACAGGAGAATGCTGAAGATCACTTGGAAAGAAAAGAAGACAAAAAAAGTCTGGAAGAGAGTGATAGAAATACTAGGAAAAAGACCGGAATCAATAGAAGAGACCATCAAGAGAAGGAAACTGAAATTCTGCGGACATCAAATGAGAAAACAAGCACAAGCAAAGGTTGTGATTGACGGAAGAGTGGAAGGAGAAAGACCAATGAGGCAATGGATAGACGATTTAAAAGAATGGAGTGGATTGAGTATGGAATATCTGAGAAAAGAAACTACAAAAAGAGAGATGTGGCGAAGGTTTTTTTATAATTGAGTGCACCCATGGCCCAACGGCTAAGGTCAAAATGAAGAAAATAAGAATTATTTCAATACTGAAATTATGGAAATATTATTTTATTGAAAGCATTATTATTAAAAAATCACAAATAGGATATGATTTTTTCAATGGGTCATTTATATCCATTTCTTTAATTTAATTTTTATCAGAAAAGTCTTACCTTTTATAAAAATGAATTTGAAACAAAAATCCTGAATGGTTTGACAATATTTTACAATCAATTGTATTCACACAAATCTGTTTAAATTCAATTTTTGTGGTACAAGTATTTCTAGAGGACAATATAAGAATAAAAAGGAATATAACATAAAAACTATCATGGCCGCAATAAATCATAAAACCATTTACTGGAACCTTTTTTGTTCACAAAAACATGTCCTATAGTCATGTCCAGTCGGCCACCTACGACTTGCGCGATTATGAGTATATATGTCACCGGCAACTAACGTTTGAACAGGCGATGGCACGCATTTGTGTCAGTAGCAACGAATGTGTTAAGTATACTAAAACATCTAATGAAATAAAATTTTAATATTATTCATCTTTTTACTATTCATTCATTAATTTTACTATTAAGAAATTTAAAAAATAATGGAAAGTTTTTCTGAAAATCAATAATACCATTCAAAAAATTAAATTATGTAGTCGCAATATATTTCAGTGGAGTTTTGTAAACAATTATTTGGAATTTGTAAAAAATCATTTCTAAATCTTACAAAATTCAAAGTATGTTTACTTAATCCATCCGTTAATATCCAAACAAGTTTCCCTTCCACTTTGTTGAAAATATCTAATAAGTTGTTACGCAAGATATTTGCATAATCATCAATTTGCTATATATAGGACAGCAAAATTGTTGTTAATCAAGCCTGAAGATGGTTGGAAATCCAACGAAATATATTGCGACAATAAAATTTATTTTTTTTAATGCCGTTATTGATTTTTACTATTATTCATTTTTTTAATTTTAATAAAGAAAACACAGTAAATTAAAATTTGCATTTTATCTAACTTTTCATCGATTTAAACAATTCTGCATTTTTTATGATTAAAAAACGTAATTTATTTTTAATAATAATAATTTGAGGAAGTAAATTTGTTACTTTACTTTTAAATTTGTTACTTTACATAACATCCTGTGGAGTATATTTTATCCTAAGGAGAGAAAGTTGGTTTTTAACCCGATCTATAGAGATCCTCTTCTGAGTATCGTTGATATCGAAGAGTAGAGTCTTCATATCGGTTCATTGGTTAATTTTCTTTCTACACCTACACTTGTTCTTCGTCTTTTAACGCATTTGGTATAAAGATGCTTCGAATTGTCTGTCTGGGTATTATCTAAAATTTATAGGTTTTGACAGACGTTCTGACATATTATAAGGTATAATCTGCATTCTTACCTTAATCTAGAACCAAGTTTCTGGTAAATGAATAAATATTAGTGTAAAATTTTTCTTATTCAGTAATAACAATTTTAGCTACAATCTCTTTTACATAGTTTATTGATTTAGAATATCATAATTTGCAGGCGGCAGATTATTTTACCTGAAGAATAAAGTTACATCAGTCTTTTTGTTTCTTCCTTCAAGTGATCTTTGATTTTCATTAAGCGATCATTAGATTAAATATCTCCTCGAATTTCATCTTTATCATAAATGTGCCTTTTAGCTATATACATGAATATAAAGCAACCATCTTACCGGAAGTATTTCTTTCGGAAAATTAAAGTTAACTTCTTCAAATTCATTATTATTTTGCTAATAATATCAAATTAAAGGGATACTTTGAACAGATTAAACAGATGTCAGTGTTTTCGTTAGTTTACGAATAAATTTTTGAACTAATGCATTTTATATTTATTGAAAGTTGACATTTTCTAGAGTAGTATTGTTCATATTCTTTGGCTTGTCTTTTTCTCTCTATGAACTTTCAATTTACATGTTAATTTACTTCAGTAGTTCTCTTTGTTTCTTGATAGATCATCTTATCTGAAATTCAACTTCCATGCTCATACAACTCAACAAATCCATTTTTACCTGAAGTCATTAATAGAGGATATTTTTAAAAATCCACGACATGTCATGCGAGAGCGTGCACAGCGAGGTTGCAGCACCCTGGAGTCGTGAGGCGGACGTGCGGTCGGGGGGAAAAACTTAAATTACTCTTGATTTTCTGTTTCGGTTTGACAGGCTCATCCAATTCGACATTCAACTCCAATAATTCGTTAATTTTTTGTCTCATACTCGACAAACTCGTCCCGCAGAGCACAACTCATCCTTCCGACTCCAACACCTTCAATTTATAATTATCGATTTCACTGCTGATTTTGTAAACATTAAAAATATGGTCAAACATCAGTTCGAATTCCGTGAACAAATCGGAACACATAAAACATAAAAAAATTGTTATTTTGTAATTCATCGTTTTCCCAACATTCGATCTCGTCATCATTAGAATCCATTAGAAACATGTCATTCAAATAAATTTAAAACGTCTATTATAATTTCAATGGCGACTTTTATTCAAAAAAAATTAACAATTTTCGCGCCAAAAAAATTATTTTTATTCGATAAAACAAAAAAATAATGTACCATATTAAATTCAATTTAACTAAAACAAACAAAATAATAAAAATTGTCCATGATAATCAACCATTAATTTTTCTTGTCTTTTTACATCAAATCTTTTTCTTTTCTTTTTTAATTTTCATTACTCGCAAACAACATGGGTTTTTCTTGGAGTGTACCTACACATGGTCGTTCTTCGATATGGTGTATGTACGAACCTTTGCTTAGCTACTTGGTTCTATTCTCACATACAAATGGTCTGGCTTAAGTTTTCTCTGGAAATAAGAAAAATTCTTTTTTTGATATAATTAAGAAATTAATAATTCATTTTTACTTTAAAGTAGGAAATGAAATGCTAATAAAACAGTAAATCATTAATTTTGTTTTCTAGTAAATTTTCGAACATCGTCTGGTCGTTTCTATTGTTCACTTTTCAATTTTGAGAAAAAAATAGCAAAACGAGTGGTTTTATTTTAGAAAGTTTGTGGTACTATATATCTTCATGTATGTAAAATTTTTGAAGGATAAAAAATAAAACATAATTCATACGTATAAGTCTAAATGTTTATAAACATTAAAATATATTAATTTTTAATAAATTTAGGAACAAAATATCAAAATTTCAGCAAACAAGGAAAAACAATAAACTCTCCAAAACTGTCCACAGGTCCCTAAGGATTCGGAGACCCCCAGTTAGAAATTAATGTATTAAACATGAAATTTCTATTAGCAAACATTTTTATCACAATTATGATACTCTTACTTTAAGCTAAATATTATAAATAATTAAAGTATCACTGAGCAATAATTTTATGCATTCTTTCCCCTTAGAGAAACACTTTTTACAAAAACCTTCGAATTTCTTAAGCGATTTTGTGACTAAAAATAACTCAGAATAAAAATAATTTTTATGCAACGTCAAACAAAATCGCAATTATTTGACAAAATTGTATTAATTATGGAATATTTAAAAAATACATGAAATTATCTGTAAGAAAAATTTAGGTGTAATTGAAATTTGGTTAAAAGAACTGGAAGAAACCTGAGAATCTTGAAAAAGATTTTCAAAATCTACTTTTAAAATTATTTAAAAAAAATTTTTAAAATCATTGGAAATTTCGTGCAATCAGTTATCTCCGTTCCTGCGGATTATTTAATACTTTCTCCTGATGCTCCTTTCTTCAATTAAATTTATTTCGTCATTGATTAAGCTTAATATCATAATTTATGTTACAGTTCCTATTCCTTTGAAAAAAAACAATCAATCGTTTATATTGTGTAAGATAAACCTTTTTAACTCCATAGTTGCTACATCAATAAGGAAGATTTTCGTTGGGTGGAGTAAAATGGAGTTAACAGTAATTTATGATGTTATTTAAAAGATGATATTATTTTGGTAATGAAATGATGATGGTATTAGCAAAGCATGCTCAGTTACGTGGCTGCGACATGGCTATGTTGATGGGTATCCCTGGGTGGTGGGGGACTGAATAATTTCATTTCACCGCTATTGATCTTAATTTTTATCGTCACCTTAGCAAATGATGTAATCTGGTCGATCTTGTTACCACCTCTGCAAATTATACTTATGATCAGATTATTTTGTATCATCATCGTGTCGCAATTTTAAGTAGTTTTCATTCTGTTTATAATATCGAATTTTAAAACCCCTTCGAATAATTCAAATGTTTGGATGTCCACTTGTCGATGGGAGCAGTTGTAGGATTAAACTTTCCGCCAGAGACATCATTAATATCCAGCTCATCAAAATTTTATAATAATTATTTGAATAATTTAAATTATCGGCTGAAGGGAGACTATTTTTATTGGCCGTTATTTTTATTTTAGGAATTAACCCTTATAGGATTTTGTAGTTTCTATTGCTCCTTATTTAAAAAGGTGAAATAGAATCGAATCGATAAAAATCGTCTGGAATTATAATAAC
>MQRK01251176.1:0-10453 GCA_001938485.1 Girardia tigrina
TATGTACCTCTACACACACACACACACACATATATATATATATATATTTATTTTATAAAGTTTATTGCAAAAAATTTCGTTTTAATATGCGTTTAGAAAATAATATGTAAATTTTTATTGGGTAAATGAAAAATATTCGCTGTTGTTAATTTTTTTGGGATATATTGATTATTAAATTTTGTTTCATTAAAAAAATATTTCTGTACTCTATAAATTGTTTTATGTATTTTTAGTTAAAAATCGAAAAAAAATATTTAAGGTTTTTGTTTTGTATCTGGAAAATTCTGTTTAAAAATATCGTTAGTTTTAATATGTAAAAATAAAGTTTTGTGTAAATCAAAATGATTTGAGTTTAAAATTTTGACCAATAAATGTTTGAAATCAATAGTGTTGTTTATTGATTCTTCGTGAATATGAGTATTTTCTTTAATGAATTCACTGAGGTTTAAAAGTGGATCAGGATTAATTTTGATAATTACGTAAAATCCAATCATTATGAAATAAAAATACCGTCGGATCTCATGTTGATCTCGAGTGTGGAATTCATGAATTTTGTTGATAACAATAAAAAAGAAACGAATTCGATTATTGATGTTCGGAATAATCAATTTTATCAAATGAAACACATAAAATACGCGACTAATTTTAATGGTTCGACGAGACTGATATCGAGAAGATCAAAAATAAAATGGGCACGACTCAATTTGAAGAAATCCAATTTAATTGTCTCAATGTTCAAATTTTGGCCGAATTAATTTTATTGCACAAAATGTTGAGTCATAAGGAACACGTAGAGCACTTGTGGTGGGAAGCCCCGGTGGAGCGCTAGCGATTGTTGTTTGATATCTTATCCGAATTGACGCCGACTTATTCCGTGGGGAATT
Source organism: Girardia tigrina (assembly GCA_001938485.1). Taxonomy (NCBI): domain Eukaryota; kingdom Metazoa; phylum Platyhelminthes; order Tricladida; family Dugesiidae; genus Girardia; species Girardia tigrina. Next base: position 885 of record MQRK01251176.1, read on the forward strand.
CGTTGAATGAGATCATTGCAAAAAACGAAAGGGCGTATTAAAAACGGTGGTGAATTTCATTATGACTGTGTCTGAACTCCTCTCGAGACAACAAAAACATGTTAAAATGTTATTGGTAATCATCTTCATCCGCTCGCGTTAAAAGAGTTGACTTTGTTACGAGAAACTAAAGTCGATGAATTGAATCACGTTTTACAGAGGTTGATCCAAGTGTATCCACATGAAGTGATCTCAATCGATCGAGCCACAACAGACACAGTGAAGCCCATGGATGATGGATGAGAGAATGTTAGGATATTCATCAGGAGCTGCAGAGCAGTATGTTTCATTTAGGGTATTTCTCTTTACTTTCACTATTTTCGTATTCATTCTTATTATATTACGTCTTATTTCTGTAAGTTAAATATACTAACTAACTAACTTTACTAAACGTATCTCTAAGAGTTTTCTTGTATTGTTTGTACTCAAAATGAGGCGCCAAACCTTTCTCCTGGTCTCAAATGAGTATATCAAAGTAGCGCAATTTTCCGAAAATAAGGTCCCCCAAAACAAAGCGCATTTGCTCTGATATTTGCTTCCATATGTATTGATCAAAAAAATAATTGATCAATTTCTAGGTAAAAATGGCAGTTTTTAACAGTGACCAATTATTTTTTGAACAATTCATATGGAAGCAAAAATCACCAAAAACTCGCTTCTTTTTGGGTGCGCTTATTTTCGGAAAATCCCGCTACGCAGCGTACGCTTCGCACATTCTAATTGATGTCCTAGGAGATGATGTCAGGACAGCACCTGAACTTGTCATATCTATATGAAGCTAGTACATGTACGTAATTGGCTTTGTGATGCGCATAAGATACTCGAAGCAAATAGAAATTGATGAGAAAAGATTAAGAGGTCTATTACAAAAACGACTTAAACATTACCAACAAACTAATTGAAACTTAATAGACTTAAATTTTTCATGTCATTTCATTTTTGTTTATTCAATTTTATTCTTTATTACTTATCATTTTTATTTTCCATAACAATTTTCATTTTAATACTGTGTATTTTTTAATTTTTACTGAAATAAAACTTAAAATACTCAGCAAAAATTCTTTTTTTGCACCTTATATACAATTCGTTTTGTCTCGACGACCTTTTTTCATCGAAAATTCTTTTTATCTTACTGCGCAATTATTAAAAATGACAGTGCAAAAATTTTTGGGTAAAACAACATACGACATTCAAAAATAAAACGCACGACATAAAAAATATTCCTCTCCTCTACAAATCTTGTTTTCTAAAAAGACTCAAAGAATAAATGATTCTCATCTATTTATAAATGAGGTTTCCGAAAATATGAAAAAAGATATTAACCACAGTAAAATAATATTCTCATTAAAAATGCTATTTAATGTGATGAGTTATTTATTATTTAATTTTATATTTTTGAATTATTCTCATCTTTCATTCTTTTCATATTTAATTTAAAATTAATATATTATTCTCAAAAATATTTAACGATATCTCAGTTTTAATTAATATTGTCTCAATTATAATTAGTAATATTTCCAGAGATAATAATATTTTAATTATGATTAATATACCTGTAAAAAGTCATTAAATGTTATTTATAAAAGATTTTAGATATGCATTAAAATAACAATAATTATTAAATATGACTAAACAAATTAATAAATAAAGCGATATGTATTAAAATTCATTATCTGCAACAGAATCAAGATATTGATTTAAGCAATTTATTTTGCTCATAAAAATTATCTAATAATATATATATTATGGAGGGGTGAATTTTTTATGTTACTTTCAGACAACGTTAGAAACTTTATATGATATATACTTAAGTCAGAAATGTTATTGGCGTCCCGTTTGGCTGATGTCTATGGGTACTGCACTTCACTTGAAGTTGATAACCCTCTATATATGGTCATATATTTGAAAAGTACATATTGAAGTATTTTCTCTACCTATACAACGCTCACCATCTACTATTTATGTAGTGTTTTGTTTCTTTTTAGATAAAGGCATTATTTCATTGACTGAAAATTATTAGTCATGGCTTGTAGTACACAAGAAGTCAATATCGTCACTCAGTGTTCAATGATCGAAAGAAACTGCCGAGAAATGTAATACCCCTCTGTGAAGATGTTTTTAAGGCTTCTTGTCATCGTTTGTTTCAAGATAAAAGTTTAAGTGTTCTTCAGATCGCCAGAGCTGTAGCAGAAGAACTTATTAATATATATATATATATATATATATATACATACTACTGCCAGCATGACAACTGTAGAGTATGAAAGTGTTGTAAAGAAAGTTCTGACTTATTCAAAAAGTTTATGACCTGACCAAATACTCGGAATCAAGACGTAAATATATGAGCTACTAGGAGTTCGGGAAGAGTTTATCCAATGTCTTTGATATATTTTCATGTAGATGTATCGACATGAGTATTTTAGAGAGAAGAGGTTGTCAATATACACTCGATAAGAAAGTTATGGCACTCAAATGGGATTTTTGGTTGGATCAGAATACGGAAAGAAGAATGATAATTGGAAAGGTTGATGAACTAGTAACTGAGATGATTACAAGGTTACAGGAAAGAAAGAAACTGGGAAAGAAATTTGAAGAAGAATCTAAAGTTAAGGCGATGATGGCAGCAGTAGCTTATGTTCATGATAGCACTGATGATGAATGTGAACACAATGAGGAGATCTATCACAACTCTAGCTTAGATGAACAATCCGATTTAGAAGAAGATAGTTGTAGAGCTCCTCAAAATAGACATCAGTATCCTGAGTTAAGTAAGTCAATTGACAGTACCAATATCAGCAATCGAGACGCCTGTCTCCTTATCAATTCAGCATTGAAGGATCTTGGACTTCTGAATCCTACTAATGCGCTGGATCCCAATAAACTACGGCGTCAGCGAACGCTGTGGACATCTGCGTCATGTGCGCACATTAAAAGAGAGCAATCATGGAATTATATGTCTTGGTTTTTCTGGTAGAACAGACTAAGCGCTCTTTAAAGATAGTCCTCTTTGAAGGAAGTTTAAGGAAGAATATTACGTAGTTTCTTTCTCAGATGGTCATTATATTGATCACGTAGTTCCTAGTTTAGAAAAGTCAGAATGTGTTTCAAGAGAGGTAATTACAGGCAGTGAATCGTTAAATACCTTACAAGCCATTGTTTTTTGATGAATATTATTATTTAGAATTTGGTTGCAATTATTTTTGAGGCTAAAATTGAATAACCAAAGATAATAAGCCAAGGTATAGTGTATTGGGAGTGACATAAATTTGAATAAAATTATTTAATAATTGCATAAAAGGGATTGTGCCTTGTAAGCGGAAGTAAAATTTCTCATTGTACATTGTATTATTTAAATTATTTTTTAAATATTTATTTTATTTTAAAAAATTAATTTCATACGAATTTAATCAAATACATTTGGTAATTTTCCAAAAGAAACACTTGTAAATCGTTCAGAAATTGGCAGAATGATTTACGTATTTTTTGATTTGAGAAACAAAATTGACATTTACAATTCAAATTTCATTTAAAATTTTTGAATTAGTTTTAAATTTTATTTATATATAAATAAAGCCTAAAAAAGGTTACCGGTTGTATAGCTGACATCAACAAAAAATTCTATTTGAATTAACATTTAATGTATAAAGAACACTAAAATGATTTCCAATACTTTTATTGACATCACAACTCGAATTGCCTCCACAAAACTTTCGTAGTTAGACATTGTTCGGGATTGATAAATTAACATTCTATTTCTAAACTACTAATTATTCGAATAAATTTAAATTATAATTCCTTAATAAAATATATAAAAATAATATTCAAAAATATTTTAATTTATTTTAAATACATTATCTATGATTAAATAAATATTTACGTTACAGTCAGCTATTAAAATATTTTAAATCTCTTTCAAAAAGATTTACAATATTTTTATTAAAATATTGTATATTAATTGATTAAAATATCTATTAATTTAATTTTACAGTTGTTATTTACGTTTAAAAATTGTCCGAATAATCCGATGATTCAAAATATTTAAAATGTGCATCTTTCATTTCAGTGGCAGAAACACAATCCTGAAACAACATACCAAATACAACAAACCATAAACACCTTTCGAAAATATTCCTCATATGATAAAATACAGTAAACAAAACTAAATATAATTACAGTATAATTTGACGAAATTGAATTTATATTATCAAGCAAAATATTTTTTCAAGAATGAAAAGTAAATATTTAAAAATAATGCAGATTAAAGAATTTTGTTATATATTTAAGGAGGGGAACCCTAAAATTAATTAATTTGTGAAAATGTTTCTTATATCATCTTGTCTGAAACTAATTAATAATGATAAACTTTTGGTCCTTATTTGAGGTAATTGAGAAATCCGACATACTAAAAGCGGTATTCTTGTTCCGATTCCCGCGGGACTCACCGCTGGGCTTGCCTTTTAGGTAAGAAGAAATAATTTAAATTATAACTTATTTTATTAAGGATCTTATGATGTTAAATTGCTAAAACTTAAAATATTGCTTTGACTTCCTTTGATTTTTTTATTTATAAAAAATATTATTAATAGAAAAAATAATGATCATTTTTATTTAATTTGTTTTTCTTTAAATAAAAAAATGCAAACATTTTCGTAACGTGCACAATAGTTATTTTCTTGTTCAGTAAATTCTGGAGAAGTCATAAAAGGACTGGATCTGTTTGCTTTTCTGATAATTTAAAGTAATCTCACAATCCAAAATATTTATTTGCTAATTAATTATCTGATTAGCATTTTAGAAAACTTATTTTGTACACATCTTTTGCTACATAATTTTATTCTTACTCTTTACTTCTGTTAAGAGCACCGATACAATTACTATGTAAACATTTATTAATATCAGATTTACAGTCATCACAACTCTTGGAAGATCTTTCACCATTTGTCATCGTTCTAATTTGTGTTGCTTCTGAATTCTTAACATAGTTTATTCGAAAAATTTAAAAATTTAACTAATTTAAAAATTATTCAAATCTTTTAATTATTTTTAATTAAAACAATAAATATGCTTATTTTAATTTTTGAAAAATATTACTTATAAAAAAATTACACAATATTATTTTTTTTAAATTGAAATTTTATCAGATTATTACATTTTCATTAATTTAAAAAATGTAAATTCGGTTCTAGGACTTTTCTCTACCTTTCCACACCGGACCTTTAAAAAATTTTTTGTATAACTCAAAAATTAATAAATAAATTATTTTTATAATAAATAAAAATTAAATAATTCGAATTTAATTAATTCTTTAAAAAAATAACATTTTAGTAAATGATAATATTAGATAATCACAAAAACTAATAAAAAACATAGAAAAATATTTTAATAAGTTATTTAAATTGCGAATTTCTGAATGAAGAAAATAATTAAATAATTATAAAAATAAAAGGACAATAAGGAGTCAATATATTTTGATAAAATTGATTATACTGCATAATTTTAAATAAAATACCGCAATTTTAGTAGAAAGAAGCAATATGCCGTAGAAAGCTTAGTTTATCAACTGAATCGTTATAATTTTGTATAGCGCTCGATATTTGATCATGTAGATTTATGTATTTTCGTTTTTTGACTTCCAAACGAACAGATCGAAAATTGGCCAGAGTTAAACGATGAGAGCCAATATCACGCTTTATGCCGCCAAACAATGGCCATGTATTGGGATGACTGCAATTAAAAATTAAGTTGAGAGCATTATGATAGCCTTCGCCGCAATTTGTAGTTTTTGATGTCTTCTCAATGGCACTTTCAAAATGATTCCAAACTTCAATTGGGAATAAGTGGTTCCTTCCAGCTGGTACTTCTATATATGTGGCAAAAAATAAGTAATAAGTTGATTATAATTATCATTGTCAGGAAAATTTGAATAAGGTCCTGAAAAACTTTCCCAATATCCTTAACTGGAACAAAAGATAATGTAGCCATTGACTTAATCAGTTCTTTAACATCCGTATAAGTGTCGAACTCTCTTTAAAGGCCAACAGAGTTAACTTTTCTAACCAAACTCTGATATAGATGAAAATAAGATTTTTTTAAGATTTGAAACATGCGTGCATAAACTGTTCCATCTTTCTTCTGAAGAAGAAAATACCCACATGATATATAAGAATTTCCCACTTGACAATGCTACGAATACAACTGATAAAATAGTGAAGGTGATTTATCAAATGTTCCATCTCCATAAATATCGTCTTTGTTATCCAGTTGTGACAACAAATCTCTATCTCCGATCACCAAAATACGATCCATATTATTAACGCCAGAGTCATATAAAATCATTTCTTCCTATTTTTCGGGAATTAAGAAATTTGCATTCACTTGAGTGGAAATAACATTATGTGTGAATCTTCTTAGATTTCTTTCCAGGGGTGAATTTTTTGGCATCTGAATTAAAATATCATTGTTGAGCTCCTCAAGAACTTTCTATATTGCGTTTCTTGTGCTGACTCCAATACCTTTAATTTCGGCTTTCATTTCTTGCCAGACTGCTTTCTTGGCTGCTTCTTGTAGACAGAAATTGAGGGAGTGAATATTTGGACCAGAAATTATATTTTTGTCCTCTATTTTCAAAGTCGAATGACAGTTATTGATTCGGTTTAATCTGCATCTCCATGTTATGGAATTGTTTTTCTCTCTGCATTTTAAATGCTCAAAGCCTTCATATATTAAAATCTGATTTCCACGGGAGATAACTGAAAACTGCATATGGATTTGGAATTGAAATTCGTGATAAATTTAAAAAATGATATAATTTAAATAAACAACTGATTAATTCAATACTTTTTAATATCATTAATATTAATAAATTATTACTTGAAAAAAACATCTGAAAATAGGGATATCAAATAGAAGTATTTATTAAGTAAAATAAGAATTATTATTTAAGTAGATACCAATTATTAATTAAATATTTTATTCATTAACAAATTGTTTATAAATATTTTATAATTTACTTTTACATCAAATTTTAAATTGGCAAAAAAATGTAAAATAATAATAATCAAATTTTAATAGGGGTTTTTCAAAATATTTTTAATATGTTTTCGGAAAAGTCCGTGTGCAGAAAAATCTGGTCACCGTCAATTCTGTTCGAATGATCAGTTATCGTCAATACAATAAAATACTAAGTGGATTTATAACCATAGTTCCAATATCAGACATTCCAATAAACATACCACATTCATAAACAATTTATAATATTCCACACAACTTGCATGGCAATTTCTTAGCAAATTTTATTTTTATTCAACAAGGTGCATATAAGTGACATTAAGCGTTATCAGGGTAGTTAATAGTGTCAGTTACACTTTAACAAAACTCCAATTAATTGTTATATATTATTTATTATTGTTAAAGTATTGTATTACGAATAAAAATATGATTAACATAGAATTTCATTTAACTATTTTCTATTTTATAAGGCAATATCAAATTATATTTAATATCTTGTTGTAAGTATTGCGGAGATTTAATCGGAAACAAAAGATTACAATCAAATAATTATAAGACCAAAAGAAGGGAACTAATTCAACAAAAGAAATTAGCAACAAAAGTTGTAAAGACAATAAAATAATCTAGGAAGGAAGGAAAATTGATATAAAAGAATAAATATATAATTCGTGTATTATAACAAATAAATATTGGTCATAATTTATATTACCAAAATTATTATTGGCATAAATTCATACATTTATAATATAAATAGAATTTTCATGACTCTTAATTTTTATATATTTTATTATTTTCACTATCCAAAATAGAATATAAATGATTCACTAAATTAATTTCAAAAAAAATATTATTGGTTTGAATTATTAAAAAAACGTTTTTAAAGTATTTCAATAAATATCAATTTTAAATCATTTTGCAAAACTATTCAAAGCATCAAAATATAATTATGTAAAATATTACTTAACCACTCAACAGTTTTGTCCGAGTGTCACTCGGGTGGCGGGTGATTTTACGCGTCATTTTGCGCTTATTCGATAAATACCTAAAATCAAAGTTTTTAATCTTTCTTAATTTTGTTCTAAATAAAATATTGAAAAAAATATGATTTTCTCACCATATGCCTATGTTAGGTTACCCTGAAAGTTCTGTTATAAAAGAAAGTTATGTTATGAATGTCCCGTATACATATTGTAAGTAGCGTTAATGCCACTTTCAGTATTATCGAATTCCGAAATCATAGTTTAACACCACAAAATATATTAATATCAACAATTTAAATTATAAATTTAAACAAATATCGCCCAAAATTAATTCATTAAACTTTTCGATTAAATTTTGAAATTTTACGAAAATTAAACCTTAAATTATTTTACATTTTTTTACGAAAATTTTATCATAAAAAACTTATTAATTTAAATTTACAATAAATCCTTTTATTAAAAAATTATTTCTTGAAATATTAATCCATTAATTATTTATTTTAAAATTTATTCAAACTTATTTCATAAATTTTATTAAAATATATCAATTGTTATTATTGTAAGCATATTTTAAATAATTATTTATTTATCATATTTTTACTCTACATTTTAGTTTTTTAATTTATTTCTTTTAAATTTTCAAATTAAAAAATAATAAACTATTTTGGCGAAACTTAAATTTAAACTAACCACTTATACATATAATTTTCTTGGAATTATTATTGAATATTTTTATTAAATTTTCAGGGAAAATTGATAAATTCTAATTTCGCGAATAAATTTGCTATTGATGGAAAAAATATTTCAACATGACATGTTCATAGGGAGATTTATTAATTAAATGGGGTGTTAAACCATGTATAAATCTTAAATTTAATCATAATTAATTTCTAAACGGATTAATAATATGAAATCAACTATAATTAAAAAAAATATTAACATCGTATTTATTAAAAAAATAATATTATATTATTTTAAAATAATTTACGGTTATCTGACAGTTTGTACAGAATGTTCAATTTATCATTGCAAACAAATCTTTGCAATTGCATAAAATTAAAAAAATATTTAGTTTTGCTTTTTCTTTTTCATTGAGATTTTAAATCACAAAAGTGGGAGCTTAGATACAATCAACTTTTGGCTGATAAAATATTTTAAATTTTTGATTTTTTTACCAGTTGGCACTAAACTTTACCAGTCTGATACTTTCTTTTAATTCACATATGAAAAATATATAAAAATGTATAGACATTTTTTAATGAAATAAGACTTAATTAATAAGCAAATAATATTATAAATATAGTTAAAAAACATTATTCCATGGAGAATATTATAAAACTCCAAGAATATAGTAAAATTTTATAAAAAATATGTAAATAAAGAATATTCTTGTATTTTGCTCATATATATATGTTGCAGTAGCAGCGCAGTGGAAGCTTATATCATCTCTGCGGGTCATCAAGGAGAGAGAAGTGGGTTCGATAATGATGTTCTCTAATTTATTATTATTTTCGTTTTTATCTCTATTATCGTTCCTGTTAA
>MQRK01251179.1:0-11846 GCA_001938485.1 Girardia tigrina
AGTCCTACAATCACATATACAATCACACACACATTCACATACACAATCACACACACCATCATGCTTATTTTTATCACTTAATGAAGCACATTGATCACCTCTCCTTGCGATCGTGCCTCTTCGTTTCCCTGATCATTTTCATACCTATCTTTAAATCTTTATCTTTATTACTTACCAACCATCTAAAGATTTCAACTTTTCTAAACTTAAAAATAAAAACAAAACTTCATAAAAATATATCCAGATAATAATTAGCGAAACAAATTAATATTAAAAATCATTTTAACTATTTGTTATCGTTAATAATCCAACGAAAGGAAGGGATAAGTAACCTGTGGTTTTGGATCACAACTTCCTTTTTTAATACATAATCATAAGCAATGAAAACAAATGCTTCGAAAATTATAATTTATCTTTAATAATAATATAATTATATCAACACAAATTAAAGACATTAGAAGTTGAGCGCCCACATTTGATTATAGAAACAGAAGTGCTGGTACAAAGATTAAAATAATTATAAATGTTTATATGTGTAAAAAAGATTTTAATTATAAACATAATTTTTTTTAATTAATATTTATAAAAAATAATTATTTTCGGCATTTCTTTTAATATAGTAAAGATATATAAAACTCAAATTTCTTTCCATTTTTATTTCCAATATAAATTTATTACTAACATCAGACCAATACATATTTCATGGGAATAATGAAACATATTTTAGTTTTATTTGCCTTTATCCTCACCCATGTTTACGGAGGTTACGAAGAGAATAAGGAATGTTGTTTCCCCGACAGATGGGGAGCCGAAATAAGTTCGTTTTTTTCTGATGGAAAATCGAAATGGATGAATGAAGAAGATAACGAAATATTTTATGACTACAAAAGTAATTTTCAAGTAATTCATAATCTTCCAGGGAAGAACCAAAGTACTGACGATGGAGAAACTAAAACATCTGGGTATGACGCATGTCCCGATTTCAAAATCACGAATTCCACTACAAATGTCAATGAAGTTTTACTAAGGGAAATCGGTCTTTTTCAATGTGTGGGAAGAAAAACTGGTTTCAAAGAAGAATCAAGATCAGATAATGTTGTGAATCTAATTGGGAAACATGAAGACCAAAAAGTAATATATCGATTTGATATGAAAACATGCGATTTAATTAGCCAGGAAAGACCAACTTTATTTGGCTCATTCGTATACATGGTCGAGAAGTACCTTGATGAAGCATCCTTAGATGAGTATTCTGAAAGCTTGAAGCTCTGTAAGAAGTAACAATAATAATATCTAATATATATTTGAATAAAATAAATTGATGTTGAAACTTACATTGATATTCTTTCAAAGATGAATGTTTTATTTTATATTTAATACTAAAATTTAGTGAAAAGTAGAAATAATATTTCGTTTTTTAGTGTTTTATATGCTTTATGAATGAACATCAATTGTTCAAGATTGTAAATAATTTCCTCCCTGAATTTCACTACACATGACACTCACTTAACAAGCGAAATACTTTATATTAATAATCCCTCCTTTATATTTTTATTATTTTTATATACTTGCTTTAGTGTCATCTTTTCCTTTGTCCAGCCTCATTTTGCAATTTTAACCCACTTTCCATGATGCTATCGAGCTGAAATTTTCAAGGTAGTTGTATTTTGCTATTACGTGTCGATTGAACAAATCAAATCCACTCTGTAGAAACAAGGATTTTTAAATTTTAAATGTGTTCTATTATTTTATTATTTATAATAAAGGTATGTTCTCTCTTATTTCCAGTCTCTAAAGGGAGGCCATACTTTAAGAGTGGATTTCGAGTTAAGGAAATTTTACCTAACTGCATAAAATTATATATTAATAAATATTAAATTATCTAATTTAAATCTTCTAAGGCAGTATTCATTGAAAAGTCGATATTGTCATAGATTAAACAATTTAAAACAAATTAGAAATCTTAATTATGCATTCTTGTTATCCTGGCAGTATCAAGCTTTTACTGTACGGTTTATACCGATTCCTTCGTGGTTGATAACATCATGTTAGTCAAATTGCCGCTACGTTTCCAATCCACGTCAAATCATATATTCTTCAAAAGAATTTTCGTTTTTATAGTATCGAAAATTAAAAAGAAACATTTCAAATTTCAAAAATCTTCAATAGTTCAAGTGTCTTACCATCGAAACATTCACAGTGCAATCACCATCAATTTCATATATTTCTTTTCTATTAAAATGTTTTGACGAAGTGTGGCATGAAACACTGTGGCACACTATGAATAAGCACAACACAGGAAAACATATTACGAAAATTATTAAGAGCCTTTACGAAGACGCAAAGACAAAAGTGTTGACAAGTGAGCAATTTGGCGACTGCTTTAAATCATCAGAAGGAGTAAGACTGGGCTGCATTCTTTCACCAACACTGTTCAACCTTTTCCTTGGGAGAATTGTTATAGAAGCAATAGACGATCTAGACGATGCTAGAAGAAGCTGCGGAGGAACAAAAATAACCAACCTACGATTTGCTGACGACATAGACCTAATCGGTAAAGATGAGGCAGAGATTCAGGAACTCACAAATACATTACACAAAACGTCAAAGAAATTTGGAATGAAAATCAGCAGACAAAAGAGCAAAATAATTTTTTCTGGAAACCATTGAGATTAAACAGGAGATTGACATTCATGGGGAGAAGCTGAAACAAGTTAAGAGTTTCAAATACTTAGGCTCTACTATCACAAGCGCAATAATTAAGCTAAGCAAAGTTTTTAACTTCACAGAAATCCATCTCAAGAGCATAATAAAGATCACTAAGGCTACTGTCTTGGTAACACTCTTCTATAGATGCGAGAGTTGAACAATAAACCAGTAGAGCATGGATAGACTATGAACGTTTGAAATGAAGTGCTACAGGAGAATGCTGAAGATCACTAGGAAAGAAAAGAAGACAAACAACTTTGTCTGGTTGAGAATGACCAAAATACTAGGTAAAAAATCAGAATCAATAGAAAAGACCATAAAGAAAAGGAAGCTGAAATTCTACGGACATCAAATAAGAAAATAACCATCAGCAAAGGTTATAACTGAAGGAAGAGTGAAAGGAGAAAGACCAAAGAGGCAATGGACAGATGATTTAAAAGAATGGAGTGAATTGAGTATGGAATGTCTGAGAAAAGAGGCTACAAATAGAGACATGTGGCGAAGGCTTGTTTATAATTGGGTGCACATACGGCCCAACGGCTAAGGCCAAAAAGAAGAAAAATCAAAATCTCCTATCGCCCGTAATTCATTGATATTTGTTCATATCCACAACTATCATACAGCGATTCGATCTGGAAAGATTTGATAGAAGATTACTCTGATTATTTTTTGTAAATTATAGTTATTTTAACTTCAAAGCAATTAATATTCATCAAATCTCTGATTTGAGTAAAATGAGTTACAAATTATAATTTATAATCAAAGTTAAATTACCAAAAAAAACATTTGGCACAAAATAATAATCAAAGAAATATTAATCTATATAAAAGCAAATTAGTGAAAAGTCAAATATAATCTTCAATTTTCGAACTGTACTCAATTTTCTGTCTTCTCTCAATTCGACCGCGGGAAATTGAGAAAATTAAAAAAAATAAAAATTTATTAACAGCTTTCCAATTTTTTTGGAAAAATTTGGCTACATTATTAAACTTATTCGACCAGAATTAAAAAAAATTTCTATCAATATCAGTAATATAATTTGTATTTGTTTGCATTTAATGAAAAAAATTGTCAGAAAAAATTGAGAGAAAATATATAAATTTGTTTTTATTATTCTATATTTATGACAAAATTTTTTTATATAAATAAATTCGACAATTACCAAAATTCGGCATAACACACACACACACATATATATATACATGTATATATATATATATATATATATATATATATATATATATATATAAATTGTTGAGTCTGATATATTTGAAAAATAATTTTGCTAAAGCTTTTTTAAGAAATGGATTATTGTACATGTTTCGGAATTTCATGTTTCATCATGAACAATTATAATTTAATATTTGTAAATTTTCATGTTAGTTTTATAAAAACACTAGTTTAGAGGGAATTACTTTTTGATTTATTTTAATTATTAATGATAATATTGGATAATCATGGCAAAATGTTATTAAAATTTAATTAAAGATGTAATGATTTTAAACGGTATTACTTTGTTTATTTTGAATGTTTATAAATATCGAAATGAATTATCGAACAGAAAGACAACAGACACAGGTTCTTACACAACACAGCATAACTTTTGTGAGCAAAAATATAAAGATGGTGTGATACAGAGCTTAGTTCACATAGTTTGGAATTTTAAAATTGCAGATTATGGTTCAAATATTCTTAGATGACGCTTGAGGGACAACATGTACACAAACAAACAGTTAGATCACAACATCAGGGTTATTATATGTCAACACATATTTATATTTTCGATCTTTATTTAAATTATAATTATACTAATTTAATTAAGTTTTTTAAAACTAAAAGTAATATTTAATTTTACTTAATCTAAAATTTACTAAAGATAAAATACTATATAATGATACTTAATGAAGTATTATGATCGACCAACAACATAAAATAATGGCAAAATAAATACACATTTTACAATTTATTTTAATCCAAGTCTTCTTCAAAAGTTTTACATCATTATGAACATCATCGGCATAGTACAGGTCATCTTCAGAGTGTTAGTACCTTTCCAAATAGCCGTGGGCTGAAGTTGTATTATGGCTATTAGTTGTTGATTCCACCTTTATTGATGATTTAGGCTCATTTTAAAAATCATTACTTTTTGATTTATAGTGTCTGGTTTGTCTAATATAAATACCCATGCATTCAATCTATGGCATCTTCCTCACCGCTAGCTCTAGCTTTGTTACAGTTAACCACTTCAACCTAGTCCTTTAAATAAAAAGCTCCATTCACTGATTACTTGAAATTTCTTTGTTAGAAGATTCAGGTGAGTATTATCTAGATACTTTTATTTTCTCATGTCTCACGCCATAAACGAAAGTGCATATTGTTTATGGGGGCACATTGTCTAGAAAATATTACGCTATTTCCTTTTGCTTAATTGGCGAATTAACAACAAATATTTTTAGAAAAGCGGCTTTTACTGGTTTATAATTTACACCTAAATCAATAAGTAAATTTTCTTTATAATTACAATTATTGATTTACAATTATCAAAAAAAATTCTACTTAAATAATTTTTACTTATATAATCTTAATCAAATAAAGTGATTCAACGATAAGGTGAATATAATTGTAGAAATAATAATTTCGTTCTCCTGATTAAAACTGGAGTAAACTCGAAATTACTATTTCTAACAATAAAAAAAATTTTAAAATTTTTTTTGGTCGAGTTAATATGAAATTCAAAACAGACTAAATCAACGAATAAATAGATTTAACTCAAATAACATATGCACGAAAAGTAGATCAGCTAGTAACAGTTCTAATCAAAAAAATTTCACCAGATATTGTCAATGGTAGATTATACGTATATAATCGTTTCGGTCTTGACTTGTTATTGACAATAATTTATCGGAAGAATCTGAAATAGTCGGACTAGATAGATTGTGAAATTGAGTCTTGACCAGGATTTGTTTGCGGACGATATTTCTCCAAGCTGATATTGTTGCGAAGGCATTTATTATTACGAATTTTGTGATCGTTAATTCAATTTTCATCGATATTTTTGATGGTCAATACGTTATTTCTATTATATATTTTTATTGCATTTTTGTAATATACAATTGGCTTAGTCCCAAGAATAAAATAATAATAATAAATTACAAAAAAAATGTTTACATAAAAAATTATGTAAGACAAACCAAAGTCATACCAAAAAAATAACAATGTGCCAAAAAAATATATCACACCAAAAAAATACATCACAAAGAGATTATGCACAAAAAGAAATAAAAGGCAGAATAAAGTAAAGGAGAAATTAAATTACATTAACTTTTTTTTGCATTTACAAAATAAGTAGGGCACTACAATAATTATTTAACTTTATATGGTAATTATTTTAAGTCCTGGAAGGTGTACGATTTATTATTTTTAGATGTAAAAATTATACACAGTCTTTGTGTGTTCTATTCTATAATTGTTTACAAGTTTTAGAAACTTTAGAAGACGTTTTTCTGTAGGGCCGGAATAATCTTCAATTGAAAAATCCGTGTTCATTTTGACAGGGAAAACTTTGATATAACATCAAAATTTGAGTTTACTTGTTCCGGAAGAAATATTCTGTTTTGTGTATTCTTTCTATTTAGTACGGTACCTTTATCTGTTGACCGGGACCCTGTATATTATGTTTTGAGGGGTCTGAAAGAATTCGAAAATTTCATTTTGTATTTAACAGTTAGAAATGTCAAATAGGGATTGCGTTTGCGGGCTTTTTGTCTAGACTTGTTCGAAATAGTCACAGGTGTTCCTTGTGAGATAAATATATTAAAACCACGCTATAGAAATCTTAAAAAAATCGTTAGCATGAGATTTTTTCAAGCAAAGTGATGCTCATTTGCGAACTTCCACTTCATAGACTCCGTTAGTGTCCAGTAGATAAAGAGAAAGCAGACTTTCGTCAACTGTCACATTTTTTGCAGAAAAATATTTCCAACTTGCTCCAATATCATAAGATTTACCTAACACGAACTGAGTCTGTTTTCACACATTTCACTTGTAAGGAAGCTTGGAACGAACCGTGAAAAAAGTTTTCTCAGACCCATAGACTTTATTTAGAAATCCAAACTTCCTTTCCTCGATTCCAAGGTGCCAAAGAGCATTCATGTTATGATGCGTCTATCAATATTCTCAAATTTTTCTTTAATGTTTTCGCCAATTTCTGAAGGTCTTCCACTAGATTTATCATAAAAAACACTCTGTACAGATGTACAATCCAGTCATAAATAGTAGTTTTGAATTCGCTTTCACCATGGTATACATTCTTCATTTCTCAATAATTTTCTTTGCCGACAATCTCCTCAAAACAAAAAACTTTATTACACTTCAAAATTTCACAGGAGAATACTTGTTTATGATGAAAAAATGAATGCCTGCAAAAATTAGACCATATACTGATGTTACAGAGAAAACAAATTGCATTTCAGTTACCCATAATACTCAAGGAATATATCACAAAAAAATCAATTAAATTTACATATTATTAGACCTCTATTCTGGGCATTTAATGGGCACTCTACGTATGTATTCTAGTCATGGTATTCGATAATAACGAACAACATATATGAAACTCGTAGCAAAAAATGAATTAGGTTTTGATTCCTCTGTAAAAGAAATAATAATGTCAGGGTAAAATACCAACGAACTAAAAAAATAATTCTCTTCAAAGTTCGGTCAGTTATGAATCTTAGAATTTCAGGAAATTGAGTATCCGATAAGTGGAAAGGTTAAAAATACATGAAATATAAAATTTGTTTACTAAGCTGTTAGAGGTTTCAATTGAAGAGTTTTTAAGTTTGAATAACAGAAAAAATTTTGAAAATAAAAATTTAATTAAACAATAAAAACATTAATAAATAAATCAAACAGAAATAACCTTCATATCATTTAGAATGTACAGAATCATAAAAATGTTTTGGGTCAACATTATGATGATTCAGAAACAAATTCGAGCAGATGTGAGTTAGGGTGGTGCAGCAGATGCGGGATGCACTGAGCATCAGGTAGAAATTTTTGGGAAGGGAGCAGCAAAATGTTATAAAAATTTGATGCCTGGGTATCAAAATTTGATTCCCCTACAACAAATGTTCACCAATTTTGTCAGCGTCAGCCTCAGCATTCTGTACTACTGAGAAACCAACAATTATTCCAGACTCAAAATTTTCCATCACTTATTTATCATGGTTTTTTTAGTTATGTTGTCTGCTTATATTTACTTACACTAATAATAGTTGTGTGACTAGGGGTTACAATCCAGGGATCTCGGACCCAAATGAGTGTCCCGAAATCCCGTGATTAGTAGTTTCGTTATTTTTTTCCTAATTTTCTTTATGAAAAATTACTTTCTATCTTAGTCAGATTTAAAAATAATTTTTTTATCCAAAAATGCTAAAAAAATATTTTTAATTCTTACTAAGCTACGAATTTATAACCAAAAAAGCGTTTTAAATATATTCTGGTTATAAGCATGTAGCTTAGTAAGGAAGAAATTTAATTCCGAAATCTCGGGTTTGTAAATATGCTCCGGGATTGGAACCCCTATGCGTGACGAATTAATTAAAATTCCATAAAGTCATTACATAATCATAACATTCAGGGAAAAGTAATTGAAGCATGTAATTTGACACAAGCTCTTTTAGAATGAGCTTATCTTAACATAAATTTCTTTTTCAAATATTTTAAGGACGCAACTATTGTGAGAAGTGGTTGCAACATCAATATCTGAATTCATTTTTTTTAACACCAAAATTTATTACTAAAACAACAATTCACATATTTAAACAAATTTTTCTGTTAATTTAATTATCTCGCAACAAATTAATCTATTAAATTCTTTTCGATTCAATTTTTAAAATCTTGCAAATTTATTAAATACATTTCACTAAAAATTTATTTTAAAATTTATTTAAAATCGTTTCATAACTTATATTAAAATATATAAATTGTTATGACTGTAAAAATATTTTTATTTATAAATAAATATTTAATATTTAATGGTTTTCTTATCATTTTTAATTTTAAGATATTTAATAAATACATTAAAAAGATATTTTTTTATTTTTAAATAGATATTTATTTTTTTTGTGATTTTCTTTTATTATATCATTTTTAATATTTTAAAATATTTAAAAAGCATATTAACATAAAATATTTTACCTTTTTAAATTAAAAAATAATAAATTATTCTGGCGAGATGAAAATTTAAATTAACCCCTCATAATTATAATGCGTGAACAGATTTTTTATTATCTAACAATCTAATCAAAAAACGAAATTATTACGTAATCATATCGTTATCTGTTGAGATAAATTAAAGAGAACAATAGTCTATCACGTTATGAATAAATTAACAAAATTTTAATTATCTAAGCTAACCTATTTTCTAGTAAACTTTTTTAGAATGTATACACTTGTCATAGTTGTGTGTGTTCCTAAGTTGACACTGAATAACATGATTACAAAATTCCTTTCGAAAATTATGCATTCAATTTATTAGTTTCAAAACATGCCACCAGATTATGTCAATAAATTATAAATTATTATAGACTATAATAATGAAATATTTTATTAGTAATCACTTTTTCTTTACTAATCAAAACAAATTTCATAAAACAGATCAGAATTCATTTTTGGATTTAAATTTCATTTTTTTAATTATCATTTGTATATCAGGAAATATAAACTGAATATCAGATGATGAGACAACAGCCAAGCGAAGTTGAAAACAGGGCTAAGAAAAGGGCAAGAGAAGAAGAACAGGGGGACAGGATGGTGCGTTTCTCAAGTTTCTCATGCATGCACAAACATTCAATCAACCTTAAGTTGGGAGTGCCTTTCTCAATTTGAAAGCTGAAAGCATATCGTCGTTGGAGACTGCCAGATGTTGTCCAGGAACGAGGGCAAGCGAAGAATCAGAAGAGTCAATGAAAGGAAAGTGAGATGACGAACTCAAGTTTGAAACAGGAGGAAACGATGAGTCCGATTCTGAACCAGTCGGATCCCACAGCCAGAACCTTAAAGAAGAAAAAGTAATGGAGGTTTTAGATACTGATCTACTTCCTATGATAAGCTCTTCAAAACATGCCTCAGGAAATTTGTGCGAGTGCTCACCAATGAGAAAACAGGAAACACTTTGTGCTAAACAATATTGGAGATTAGCCTTAAATCATAACTGATGATGTTCGTATGTATCTTGTTAATCAAGGATCCAAAACAATTCAGCATATGCACGACCAATTCAAAGAAGTCTTCCGACGTCAATAATCAGGAAAAGGAAACGCGAAGAAGCTTACAAAGGCTTGGCTCTTCCGGCGAATGCCAAAAGGTGATACTGTTTGGCAAAAATCGATGGGCTAATCGCCAAAAGGAGTCCTTATTCTGCTTCCACTACATACTCTTCCCTGTGAGATCAAGAACTGGGTCTGCATTCAAATCCAACGAAGGCTTTAACAAGTGGTAAATTTATGACTGAAAATTGCAAATCATGAAACCAGTAGTGTTAACATTAATTGGTCGCTTGCTTGGAGGGAACTTGACGTTTATTTGCGAGTGGAGACTAATATTGACAACAAGACTCAATATTTACTGAAACAAGAACAAGAAAAGTAGAGAAAATACCTCAAGAGAATCTTATACATCATTCTCTTTCTCTCAAATCCCCTTCTCAACTGTTGGACCCTGAAATCCAGATCAATCTTGACAGTGCTCTTGACGCCGTAGACAAAGACAAATTTTATCTGGAGTGAAAGCAGCTTTAACGGTTTGCCGCTTTTACACAAGAAGCCTCTGAACCTCCGAAACAAGGACCTGTCGAGCCGCTGATTTTCATCAAAAAGTATTGATTGGATGATTCAGTGCCGAGCATCATAATCTTGATTCGTCTCTTTCTGACAATTGAGTTAAGTGTGGCAACAGGTGAAGGAAGTTTTTCGAAGCTTAAATTAATAAAAACTATTTGAGATCAACGATGACTTATTTACAACTCACTAATCTTGCAATTTTGTCCATCGAACAAGAGCTAGTGAAGAAAATTGATTTCGACAAAATCATTGCTAGCAAGAAAACTGCCCTGTCACGCCTCCAGATTTATTTTGAGTGTGGAGGCAAGGGAGCCCAATCCACCCAACATGTATTGTACTGGCAGCTATGTACTGGCACCCATTGAATGATTTCACAACAAGTCAACGAACGTGTGCTTTACTTTATCAGAGTATAAAATTACTGGTAAAGTCAAATCAACATGAAATGACGTAATAATATATCTAAACCAAAAACTGATGTCATGGACTCCGAATAGCCTTTGTTCTTTAGTTAACCTTAGCTCAACGTCGGGTTATTTATACAGGGTTATTTCTGCGATGTATTTTTCCTTTGGTGACACCCCCTATGATTGTGTCACCCGCCTAGCGACGTTACTGTATGGATGAGTTGGAAATAATATATATATAGTCGGTTTAGAGATTATATAATTGGAGTCTCTGTTTGAATGAATTAGAGGAAACAATTGTTTGGATGAGTTGATAGAATAATTGTTTGACAAGATAATTATCGTTGGTAAGTAATTAGTTTAATTGACTTTTTAAAATTTTAAAATTGCAATCAATATCTAACTAGTAATTGATTTATTATATAAATAAAAATAATTATTTTTATCTCTTTTTAATATTTATATAGGGTTGTTTTGGGCCCACCATCTGGATGTGGCAGGTTAAAGTAATGCTCCCAAAGATGGTACTGGTTCAAGACAACTAAATGATACAGTGAGATACTACAATATGGTTAAAAACTTATTGCTTTTCGAGATTTGGATCTTTTGAATAAGAAATTGATTTACGTCTTCAAACAAGACCACATAAAACAAAGATTGTAGCAGCAAGTAAAGGGGCGCTAGGTAAAGCCACATTCCGCGATTGACCGGGACTAAATGAGAATTTCCTGACTAGTTGAAAAAACGTATTTTTTCCGTTTTCATCGAAAAAAAAATACTAAGCACTTTTCATAATGCACTCAAAAGGACAAAATAACTTTTCTGGGTCAGAAAAGACAATTTTAGTGTACCCTCAGTTTTCAATTATTCCAAGAAAATGACACCA
>MQRK01251190.1:0-10978 GCA_001938485.1 Girardia tigrina
CGCCATTATTTTTCGACCAACCTAATATATAAGTTCCACGTATTTCATTTATAATGTTTTATTATTCAGAGGTTTAAAATAAATTTTGACATAAAAATGATGTTTGAATTTACTTACCACATAAAAAATGATAAAACAACTTTAATGTAAAAAAATTTAATTAAAAGTTTTTATAGTAATTCTTTATAATATTTAGTTTTATTATAAATCTGATACATTATTTGCTCTAAATGATAATTATTTAATCCATTTGTATAATAATTATTCATTATAGCCGTTGATTTCTTTAATCAAATAAACATGTTATATGGAACACTTACTGAATTTTGCACCGAAGATACGTGTCCGGTAATGTGCGCTAGTCCTAAATACGAATATCATTGGGCCGATGGTCAGTCTATTAAGAAACCTATAAAGTGCTCAGCTCCTCGATATACCGACTATTTAATGGTTTGGATTCAAGATCAGTTAGATAACGAGGCCACTTTTCCGTCAAAAATAGGTTCAAAAATTAATTTTCTTTCTATTGGAAATAACTTCAAATTTAGGTGTACCTTTTCCAAAAAATTTTTTATCAATTACCAAAACAATACTTAAACGTCTTTTTCGTGTATATGCTCACATTTATCATCATCACTTTTCCGAAGTCTGTAAACTACAAGAAGAACCGCATTTAAATACCAGTTTCAAACATTTCATTTTTTTTGTCCAGGTGAGAACAATGAAGAATTTATTTTATGTTTTTATTTTATTTATATAAATATATTTTATTATGGCGACAAGTTAAGTAAAAAATGTGACAAAGAAAATAATATTAAGAGACAATTGTAATATTATTCCACCTTAATAACATTATATATACAGTCGTGGCCATAATTCACCGGCCACTCTTGCATTTTAAAGAAAATTAATATCTGCATGCGTGTGTGTGTGTAAGTGCATGTAAATAATGTTCTTAACCAACATCCAATAAGAATACAGCTTTAGTAGCATACTCACTATGCTTTTATGATATATAAATGTATTTGTGACTATTCCGACATGACTGGCAACAAACTTTTACCCACTCTGAGGGCACAAATCGTCGGTTTACACAACACTGGAGTCTTGAACCGTGTAATTGCCGTGGGATTCAATATTAGCCGCGCTGCAGTAGCCTACACTCTCGTATCATAAGCAAGGTGACAGATCGAACCATTTTGAGATCCTGCAAGACCAATCCATTTGCAGGTTCCTGTGCAATACAAGCTGATCTTCCAGCTAACATTGATAATTTGCCTAACGCACGAACAACGCGTTCGTCGACATCTGGTTGAAGGAGGATTTCGATCTTACAGGCCTGCCGAGAAACCACGTTTATCGTCGAAGAATATTCGTGATAGACTCGCATTTTCAAAAGCTTACCAATATTGGACAGGGGATCAATGGCGTTCGGTAATGGTCAGTGATAAAACCACAATCTATCAGCAAGGTACATGGATCAGCACGGAGCGCCGGCCGCCTGGTCACCGCTTTAGGCCTCAGTACACTGTTCCCACTGTACGGAGTGCTCCGAAAGTTATGATTCGGGGCGCAATTGCTGCCAGAAGCCGCTGCCGTTTTTGGTTCTGTCCGAAGGGAATTACTATCACTTCGCCTGTGTACAACGGCATTCTTTGCGATAAGGACCAACGCTTCTTTCAAATGTGTCAGTGCAATTATTTCCAACATGACTGGGCTCCATGCCATCAATCGCGATTAAACAAAGCCTGGTTGGAAGCAAACGAGATCGACGTTCTGGGTCCAGGGTCTGGCAACTCACCTGACTTATCGCCGATTGAAAATTGTTGGAGAATAGTGAAAGAAAAGGTTGCTAAGCATGCCCCCACATCATATGATGACTTAGTTGACGTGATTAAACGTGTTTGGGTACAGAAGATGAGTCCCGAAATCACTGACAATCTAATCGCGTCAATGCCACGCCGATTGGTAGGAGGGATTAATGTAAAAGGTGGTCATACAAAGTACTAGTGGAAGAGTGTTTGAGCTGTGCCTCTGCATTCTTCTTATAATTTGTATGTACTGAATATACGAGCGGTGTCCCAACAATTCGCGGACTGATAAGTAACAACAAATTCAAAAAGTTTATTCCAGTTAGCAAAATTGATCAATACTCATCAGAATCGCTATCGATCTTTTCAATATAATCACCATTCAGTTTCACACACTTTTCTCATCTCTATGTCAACTTCCTAATGCCATTATCGAAGAAAATACGCGGTGTCTTCGCAATCCACGCACTTGACTGATTGACTGATTGGCCTCCAATGATTGACGGCATGCCTGGAATCGTTACACCCACTTAAAGACAGCCGTTCTTCCCATAGCAATATCACCGAAGACGCGGTGTAAACGGTGCGCAATATCTGCAGTGGGGGTGTCTTCCTTCCAGAGGAAATAGATGATTGCTCGTTGAGATTTCACTGCCTCTTCCATACTAACTACAAGAGATAAAAATGACAAATTAATGCATTCGTATGTCACACACATGCCGACGGGCAGCCAATGAGAGTTCACCTCAATTACAATTGGTTGGTTCTACCCTCATATCATCGTACACAGACCGCGCGTTACAGTCACGCACACTCGTGACCACGCCATATTCTCTCATTCCGTGAACTTTTGGGACACCCCTCGTAAGCTTAATACTTCGTTACAATATCAGTTAGTCGAAAATCTCAGTATTGTTAGGGGTGGCTGGTGAATCATGGCCAACGATTGTATTTAAAAATAGATTTAAAAAAGACGAATTGGTTACCAAACATTTTATTAATTACTCAACTTGCCAGGATTATTAGCCGAATGATCTGAAGTATGAGAATCATCGTCATTTGTTTCATTAAAACTTTTGACATAATAAAGCAGTTGCCGTTTTATTGGGTCGCCCTCTTTTTCTTTTGTATCCTAGCACCTGATTTTTGGCTTCATTTGGGATTGTAATCAATTTAAATCTTACTGCTATCCCTGATATATTATGGCAGATGTAGGATCTTTGAAAATGAATACATGTACATGTATTACGATTCAAATTATCTCTGCAAAATTCAATTTTATTCATAGTTTCAACAAATAATTTAAACCCAATAAAATTTCTAAATGTTCTAGAATATATTGCCTCAAATTTATCACTTGTCATCATCTCTTTATCCACTTCAGAAACTTTACGATTTATATTCTTTTCAGCTCTCCTTTGACCAATTTTGAATAATATTACTCATTATAACCAGGAATTCGCCTAAAGATTTACGTTTCCTAAATGTTCTTTCATATTTTATGGGTCCACGTCCTTTGGTCGGGGTAAATTGGTCGGAGATTTTTAGAATTTTTTCGCAAGGTTTTTGATCTCCGAAGCGTAAAAAAATTACTATTTTCTTTTGACAATACGTGGTGCGATCCCTAAGTCCTTAGACTCGTTGATAAATAAGATTATGACGTATATGCCGTTGATACTATAAATAGATGAGCTATCATTGGTTACAGATATGACTCACCATACCAAACCTGTGTGCGTACAGCCATTATTTCACTTTTTACTGTAGACATGGACAGTAACGTCATAAATATCGCAGCGTGATAAAATTTCTGCTCTTGCGCAATACAAAAAGCTGCGATATTTTGCAGCAGTTGCAGGAAGCTTACGGTGACCAGTGCCCATCTCGTGCAACAGTGTATAATTGAATCAGAGACTTTAAACATGGCAGACAATCCGTTTTTGATGCTGAGAGATCAGGACGACCATGTGAAATTTTACTCGGGAAAAGTTATTTGTGCATGAAGATCGTGTTGGAAGAGAGACGAATAAACATCCGTGAACTTGCACAGCGTCTATCCATCAGCTACCATTCTACATGTGATATTCTGCAATCATTTGCAGTTCGAAAACTGTATTCACGTTTTGTTCCTCGATTCCTATCCGATGAAATGTGTGACAAACGTTTGCAGTGTTGCACTGCGAATTTCGAGTTGCTTCGCACTCATGGTGATCGCTTCATCAACAACATCGTTACACAAGATGAAACCCCGGTGAGCTTGTATGTGCCTGAGAGCAAGCGTCAATCTTCTGAGTGGTGCTTACCCTGTGAAATTACTCCCAGAAAACTTCGAAGCAGCACCTCGCACATGCGAGCAGCAATGCTGACTGTGTTCTGGGATTCCCATGGCATTATTAAAATTGATTTCCTTGAGAAAGGACTGACAATGAATAGTGAGTATTATGTTGAATTACTTCGTGATGTGAGGAAGTCTCGTAGGAAGCCAAAAGGGATCCCATTGTGGCTCCTTCAAGACAATGCACCCATTCACACTTCGCGAGCAACTTTGACTGCTGTGGATGACTGTGGCTTTCAGTTGGTTCCCCCACCCCCCCTATAGCACTATAGCCCCAAGTGATTTTGCGTTATTTAAACACCTAAAGAAACATTTGAAAGGTGTCCACTTTCATTCACTTAATGTCTTCAAGGATAAAGTCCTTAATATTCTCAATTCTTTGTCTCCCATATTTTACAAAAATGCGTTCTCTGAGCTTGTTGCTCGCTGGCGCAAATGTGTTGATGTACACGGCTCTTACATTGAGAAATGATTTACTTTGATGTCATGTACTGATTCTGAAAAAAATAAAGTTGATTGGACTTTGCTTTCTTATCGAGTCTAAGGACTTATGGATCGCACCACGAACGAGGAATCTCAATTGAGTTTCCATAAAAAAGTATATATAATAAAAATAAAGAATTATATTTAATTATTTAATTAGTTGCTGTAAATATTTTTTAAGTAATCTTTTTTTCTAAAAAAATCTAATAGAGTTTCGTTTGGTTCGACAATTACTCTGGGGATTTAGGATCGACAATTTATTCAAAATGGAAATTTATTATGGTCGATAACTGGTCAGCAAGATATATGATCGCAGAAGTGTACAAATTTTTTGGTACTATATATAAATATATATTTAATAAGTTAATTAATAATTATTAATAACAATTAATAAATTAAATAAAACATTAAAAAATTCAACAATTTATTATAAAACATAAATATTACTATACAACAATTAACATGAAAAAAATCAAAATTGCCATTAAAAAATGAAAAAAAATGAAATTAAAAAATCTTCGAAAGCCTTCATTAAAATTGCCTTCCAATCATAAATCCTTGGCGAATTGTCGCCGGACAAAAAATACCACGACCAATTGACGTGTTCCAATATTTTATTACATTATTATTGGCTTCTAAAGCGTTGTTGGAGAGGGAATTTCCTACTGGAGCATCTTAAAACCATCCTTTTTTTTAATCCAAGTTTTTTCGAAACATCTTTTAAATGTTTTTACTTGTTCGTTATCTATTTCATATTCTTTTAAAAATAATCAAATGGGAATATCAACCAAACGCTCAGATGGCATTGTTTGCATAAACTTTATACTTGAGCGAATAATTGAACGTAGGATCTTATTTCTAATCGATTTTAGTATTGTATCTAAATTGCGAATCACATGGGCTCAGTACACTATTCTTGTCTCATATTGATCCAATACTTTAACAAATCCATTTGTGACAGATTCGGCGGCATCAGCAAGTAAAATTAATGGTTTATATATAATTCTTGTAAGATTTATTTCTTAGAAGATTGATTTTGGCTAAATAATTTAATTAACAAGAAATTTATTTCAATATCTGAATTATTGTCATTAATAAAATTTTGGTGTTGAACTATGAACTTTGAATCAAGTGATAATGAAAGTGACATAACCGCTACTTACAACTTTAAAATTAATTTAAATTATTTTCAATTAGTAGGAATCAAAGAGTACCAATCATACATCCACAATTCGAATCAACATGCAACAGATAAAATATAAAACAACAAACAATTTCTCACAGTATGAAGATGAATGACTGAGTTTATTGAATGATTGGTTTTGTAGTTGATAGTTGTTTTCTTTTTCGACAGAATAGAAACGAACAATCTGAGTTTTCGCGTTCATATGTGTACCAGTGTATACATACAATATCGATTTGTAGTAGTTTTCAAGAAGCGATAAATTTCTACCTTCACTTTTATTTCTTGGTGACTCAATATCCCAAAAATAAATAAGGTGGCACGACAATCAACCATAAAACACTTAACGATACCGTGAAAATAATAATGCAATTAAATTCATTCGATTTCCACTGTTATAACTCCTTTTATTAGAGTAATACGCTCTCGCAGCCTTCGGTACTCAATGAGAGATGTATTTAATTGTCCATTAAATAATTGTAGGCACCAAGTGTAATTCAAGACAACCTTGCTTCTTTGATCGTCAAAAAGCTTCCAATTGGTCGGATGATTGGACTGAAAGAGTAATTGAAGGACATTATGCCAACCTTCAACTGTATTTATCGTTCCGGCAATACAATCATAAGCGCCGTTATGATGACTCTAGAATTGATTGTAAATATTGTAGGTCATCAAATAAAATATCTCATTTCTCATCTGGTAACCTTGGATATAGATGTTCTTCAAATATTACAGTATTTCGTTGACTTGTTTCGTCTTTTCGAAATCCGGAAGTATATCACTTATTTCCAAACATCTATCAGCAACAAAGACAATTTCAAGTAATACCACAGAGTATACCGATACCTCAGAGTTTAACCGTTAAGTCACATTGACAGCTGGGTTTTATTAGGATCGCCATTAATTGATTTTTTATTACAATTAGTTAATTCCGAAAATTTTGTTTATCAGTTATAAATTATACTCGATGTTTTAAAATCTCAATTTCAATTGAAAAATGAAGCAATCACATCTGCTTTTCAAAATTGTAGAAATTTTAAGATATCGTTTTTTAGTTCGACATACTTTTTCATTTTTTTTTCAAAAAATGATTATGAAAATCTGTGTAATTAATTTATGTTAGATTTAAGTTCAAGTTTATTATTTTTTTCTGTTTATGATAATCTGTTGAACGAATTCCTTTGAATTAATTATTTCTGGAATTCGTCGTGGAGAAATTCTGGAAATTGTGTGCATGTCGGAACGAATGAATAGAATTCACTGTCCCATCTAATTGAAATTATCTTGAAAACTGTTTTATCCCACATTTTCTGTAGAATGTTACTCATCAAACAGTAGCACCAGTCTAAACAGAATTAATCAAATCTGTGTTTCCCACATTGTTTAATAAATGAAAAAAATGTTAAGTTAATTCATTTGCATATATATATATATATATATATTGGATATTTTTTGTGATAATTTGTCTTTAAAAAGTTAAAAAATGTACATTTATTGAACCAAATTGAAATGATCAATACATAATTATTTGTAGTCACCATCAACGTGTATTGCACGATTCCAACGTTCAGTAGCTCTTGCACATCATTTATAAATTACGAATTTTTATGTTCATTGACAGCTTCTTTCAGTGCCACAGTAAAATCATTCTATATTTCGTAACGTGTAGCTCTACCTTTCTTTTTAATTGTCCAAAACGATTAAAACCAAATTGACTATTGTCTGGTGAATGCGGCGGATGAGTCCAAGTTTCAATAGGCCTTGATTAAAAAAAAATCTTCCATTATTCACGATTTATGTGGCCGATATAATGTTTCAAGATTAGACATTAATTTACAATTTTATTTCAATATAAATTTCTGTTTTTTAAACAAATTTCCGAGGAAATTATTTTCTTTTCACAAACTTTTCTAAATAAATATAGTTTAATATAAAAATGAATACGTTAAAATTTTAATTTAAATGTTACAATCTCACAATTTTTAAATTTACAATTTCTAAATTTTAGAGTTTTAATAATTTTTTAAATTTTATAAATTTAGTTTCACAATTTTTAAATTATTTTGTGCAAAAATTTTCGTGAGCACAAAATCCTAACATTTCGGATTTGACTGTTGTTTTCTGAGTAAGAGTTGCCAAAAACAGATTCCATAAAAAAATCCATTGCCATTATTAAAATACGTTTGTTCTTGTGTATATCTTCTCGAAACACAGAAGGACCTGGTTCGTCAGACAACAGCTAAACTTTTTGTTATGACTTACCTGCTGTCATAAAAATAAGCCAGCTCTCTTCAATAGTAAGAGTTTGCTTTAAGAATGAATTATTTTGTGTATGGGGATCTTAATTTGATCTACTTGCCATAACACGATATTCATTTTATATTTATGTTATGAATGTCTAACTAAAGCGAAATCGCATGAAGGTTAAAATGTTTCCTATCATCAAACAAATTCTTAATTTTAGGGATTCGTTTCTTTTAAATCTTAGTCGCTTCGAAAACCGCCTTTATGCTCACCGACATCGGTATCTCCACTCCTCATTAGACTAATCCATTTCTTACTGTACTTGCAGTATTTGCGGGCCGTCCCAACATTTGGATTAATTTCTTATCAGCGCTCCAGTCTGACAAAGCAGCTTATTCGAAATAAATTCGTTCAATATAGTGCTTCCAAAAACAGCGATTCCCAAAAGTCAAAATTTAAAAATTAGAAATGCCTTTAGATATTTGCGACTAAAATATGTGGCAATAACTAAAAATCTCGAAGATTTTGAATTATGCTAATTTTATATTTATTAATTAAGTGAAATTAATTATCTATAATTTTCTAAATCATTAATTGGTTATCAATTAATAACTACTGCTAAATTTGGGAAATTAAATTAAAATAGGAAATAAATATTGTCAGAAAAGTAAATTACGAATTATTATTTAAGTTTTTATGGATTATTAATAAAATTAATTTTGTATTATCCAATTAAGTAAATTATTAATTTAGTTATGTAAAATGATTAAATACTTAAAATAATGTTAAAATATTTGTAAAATATTCAAGCAATATTAAAAAAAATCAGTAAAATTGTGAAAAATAGAAAAAAATCGATAGCTCTATGATTACATTTTTTTATAAAATTAATTTTAATAAAAAAAATAAATGATTTAAATTTGTTTTCAGTAAACATTTTGCAGTAAAATTCCCAAAAATATAAACATAAAAATTATTATATAAAAGTGTCCAGTATTAATTTGTATTTATACTTAATAAACTAAGTTCTGTACATATTTATTTGTTATATTAACCATTTTTAAGTAGATGTCCATTTTATCATAGGTAAATTATGAATATTGGGAAATAAATCCATTTCAAATTCATTTTATTTTTAACTTATATATTTTGAGATACATTTATAAAAATTTAATGCGTTGATATTTAACATTTAAATTATGAGGGCCATTTGACCCTAATCACAATATTTTATCAAGTGTTACCAGCAGACTTCCAATGAGGTCAAACCAGTTCATTTTTGGTACAAATGTTTATCTCAATATTATATTTTATATAATTAAAGAAATCTTTGAAAAAATTAATTATGCAATTAATTTTATTTATGAACCAAAGATGTTTCCACACTATCGGATTGCACCATTCAATTTTGACAACCGCAATTAATAAAACCTAATAGTTTTGTTTGAAAAAGCAATATTATAATTAATAATTACAAAAACTAGTCTAAATAATATTTTTTATTTACAAAATATATTATTGACCTTGGTAAAAAAGACGTGTCGGTATTTCGATTTGCCGAGGTGACTTTGATTCCAATTTCAACTTTCGGAAAATAAATTAATGAAGCACGTACCTCAAATATTTGCTGACAATTTTACATGGGGATTTGGTATATTTTTAATTAACATGTTTTTGTAAATTATTTACGAGAATCAATTTTGCATTTTTAGAATGATATTTTGACAATGTCTCAGCTTGTGTTGTATCCTAAGATTAGATCATATTTTAGTTATTATTTTTACGTGTCTCACATAAATATCGCCATATATATATAGTAATATAAATAAAGTTATAAAAAAATTATAACTTTTTTATACTTGACCTAAGTAAAAATTACCATAGCTGGGTAATAATTTGATAAGAACATAAGCCAGTTCAGTTATATACATACTAGAAGACGTGCCTCGCTGTAAAAATGCGAAAAATAATTTTTATAACATAAAAAATATTGATATTAAACTTAAAAAAAATTTACAATAAATTTTTCCACTTTAAAAATATCTGGCAATTAGTGAAGAACTACCCAGCAATGGATACATTCCATTGCGCTCTGGCAAAGCTCTATAACTTGCACACACTGAAACTTCACCTTTCATTCCATGAGTTATAATTCAGATTTTTCCACTAACTTACCTTGCCAGATTTCTTCGAATTCTGTCAGTTTTCAATTTAACTTGCACATCTTCAACTTAAAAACGGATTATTTGATTATTAATCAGAAACTGTAATAATCTGTATAATTGCTTAATATATTTTGCTGAATCATCTATAATTTCATCTTTCTCCAATGATCTCAATTGTAACTCGAAAAAAAGAATCAACGTCATCATTACCGAAGACTATGACCATCACAGTTTCAACCTTCTCTAAATCATTGTGACTTTCTTTTTCCGTTCTTTCAAACCATCTATACATGTCTTCATCTTCTTCGAATATTTTGATACTCTTCAGTAATGACTGCATGTCATGATAGCTTGCAGTTTTACTAGAGATAAATTCATCGAAGTAAAACATGTTTAATTAAAATACAACACAAATTCAAATTGTGTTCGATTTAAATCACCAATTTAAACAAATTATTTGATATATTTTAAAAAGTATTATTTAATAACCAAAATATTCTGTAAATAGTGTATATTATCGGTATTGTAATATGAAGATTACTAATAATATACACTATTTAACATATCTAAATATATAGGTTGATATATTAGGTTTGTCGAAAAATAATGGCGGTTTTTGAGCTTTATACTTTTTTATTTACTTTGATATGTATATAAGTTTAAATGCATTAGTGTTACATATTATTTGAAATCTTATGCCTAGCTGTATATTCCTATAGCCATTATTAACATATTGCTGTTATTTTTTAGAATATTT
>MQRK01251190.1:13981-25082 GCA_001938485.1 Girardia tigrina
GAATTAGCCCCTCTTCACGAACTGATCGAACGTCTAACGACACACAGCCAAACAGATTCCCAATCAGCTCAAATGCCATCCACCGAAACCAGTGTTAAGTCTTCCTTGAATGCTGCTGCTCATTAATGTTTAACTAGATTTTTTTTCATATCGTACTTTTGAGTCCAGACATTATTCGATTATTTCGTTTCAGTTCTTAGATTTTGATTGCATTATTTTATTAATATTATGATGTTATGACGATAATTAATCATTATCGTTCTTCAAACCAGTGGAGTCGTGCAATTTCTGTACAATAAAACTAATTTTATTAATATTACGGCTGTTTACTGAGGTTTGCTCCAAACTCTTTTTGCTATGTTTATCATTTATGTATCTTAACTGAGATCTTTTACTTTCAATACACCGAGATGAAAAATATGAGTTTGACTTGCTCATCAATGTTGTTGGCTAAATATCAGTGTTATTTATTGTAGAATTAGTTGTTTATTACGTTTTTATGCCTCAATTTTATTATTATGAATCAAGAATTGATTTTGTGATTTATTTTTTTGAACTTTGTTAACTCTTACTCCCAGTTTTTTTAATTTTAATTGATGTTGCGAATGAAAGTGATGATGTTAGGAAAGGCCGCTGAGAAGTCTGCTCATCAAATATATTATGTATTGTCTTGTAAAATTTAATGGTAGATTTACGGTTGATGCATAAATTGATAATAAATATTGGAAAATAATAAATGTTTTCAAGAAATTTAGTTAGAAAATCTGTGATTTTTTAAAGCCAGGACACAATTTCTTTAAAAATTGCACGGTACTACCAGATTAAATTAAGAATAGTTTTAAAGCTAAAAATTTTCAAATAGAACTTGATGCCATTGATTATATAATCATTACTTTGAAGTACAATAGAGTTGGGAGGGTTCGGGTTACAGTTTAGATAATCGGATTGAGTTAGGGTTGATAAATATCCAACATATCACAAAATTTCAAAACCAACATTTTCCTGTTTATTTACAAAGTGTTATTAAATACCACGCTAATTTTTTTGATTTGATTAACAATAATGAAATAATTGTCAGGAATAATAAAATTTCACCAACCTTTTGGGGTGATTATTATAATTTAAGATGTTCTGATAGAGTATGCGAAACGTATATTTAAAATCCTATGATAGAAATTTTGTATTTTTGTTGAAATTGAGTCCTATATGCTTACAGAAAGGAATTGTTTGAGTACGTGTGATTACCCCGGGTCAATAAAATATCTAATTCCAAGAACATGTCATATTCCTTCATAATTATTATCTCAGCTCCAATCAAGAGGTTATGGTACAGCGGTAACGACTATGGATGATGAACCCGGAGTACTAGGTTCAAACCTTGGTGTAGGAATGTAGACATTTCATTTTGCATTTTAATTATACCAATTTGCAGAAAAATAGGTTTCCACTCATTTGAAATATTAAACCCTACGTCAAAATTCATGTCAAACGGTGAACGATCTTCCGAGAGTTGTGATGACTCTAAATGTAATAATAATAATAATTCAAATGAAAATTTTTGGCCACTCTCCTTAAAGATAACATTCTTTTATTTATTACTTATATCAGTGGTGGGCAAACGATCGATCGTGAGTTGTTTGATAGATAAATTTAAAATATTTAACAATAAATTTACCTGAGTAAAAAAGAATCGTAAAATTAAAATGGAAATACACATATTAACAACATCACAATTTGAATGTAAACATTTATTTACAACACAAACAGATTCTTCACAACAATTTTCAGAGGTCATCTTTCTTTGATTGATATAGTTTTTGTTTTTGTATTCAAATCTAAAAAAAACAATAAATGGGAAAGTTTTTAATATTAATTTTTAATTTCTTAAATTTTATTGGATGAAAAGACATTACGTAATTTTTTAAATGAACATTAATTTTTAAATAATATTAAATTTCATAAGTTAAAATCGTTTACTAAAAATATTATTAAAATTCATAATTATAAAACTTTAATTAATTAGTATTTAAAATTAATATCATTAGATTCAAATAATAAATCAATAAACATATCAATCCCATCTGAGTAGGCGAGTCACAAATCAAAACAGCATACAAACAACAAACTTACAACATTCCAAACTATCCCTCTCAACACAAATTTTCATTAAGATTGTAAATTAAGACACAAAATTTAACGTTATATTGATTGGATTTTGTTTGAATATTCAAAAATTTGGTGTGATTCATGTATTAAAATTAACTGCGCAGCATTTTATACTTCAAAAATCTTCGCAGCAATCTAATTTAGCCACTGAAGCATTCTATTTGATCTCCTATGTTTTGGGAAAACATAAAAAGTCTTATCGTGATGGAAGCTTTCCTTGAGAGCAGTGGAAAATTATTTAATAACTTTAAAAATAAAAAGAAAATTCTTAATGCAATTAAAGATTTTCAACTTTCTCGCCGATGAAATGGAATGCCATGCGTCAAAATCCAAAAATTAATTACAATTACCTTTTAATAATTTTGTAATTTTATAATAAAATTAATAAACATACTGTGTTACGTTTTCTCATTTCTGAAAGAGTCGATCGCAGTTAAATATTAAAAATTTTAGTCGGTCGTAGTTAAGTAATAAAAATTTTAGTCGATCATACAACGTTTAAGTGTGCTCACTCTTGATTTACATCATATAAATTTAATATTAAATGTTTCAGGAACTTAATTATTATTTTCCAATGACTATCTAATTGTTTTTACATCCCTTTCAAAACACATGTAACTGCCACATCTAAATAATAAAAGAGCATGTTTGAATAAGAACTAATTTGGTGCATTTAAATGTGACTGTATCTTATTTACAAAAATTTATATATACAATATAGTTTTTTTTAAAATTTGTTTCATTAAAATACTGTTTTTTAAAGTGGAAGATTGGGGTTTTGAAATTCAAGTAAATATCAAATTTATTATCAATCATGGACGGAATAACGAAGGCGTCATTGGTGTATAGAAAATATTTTTAAGAGAATTAATACTAAATTGTACTTAGGTTTTATAATATATGTAAACATTTCATAGAAAAACAGAAGGCGCTGAGACAATTTAATTCAATCACACCGATGCGATTTTTAAGAAAAGCCATAAGTAGAAATTGGTAGAGATGTGTTAGTTAAGGCTACATAATGAAAATATTTGTGAGTGTATATCAGACATATAATAATTTAGAGAATTTCAAAAAATTGTTATTTGAAACTTTCAGAAAATTCTTTTCAACTTTGCTTTTGTACAAAATTCAAATAGAAGCTTTTACTTTTGATAGTATTTTAGACAATTTAAATAAAGACATTGCAACTGACTGAAAACTTAATCACTGTGAGACTATTTTGATTTTGTAAGACTATTAGTTGGGCCTTTCCCAAACAGTTTGAAACTCTTCCTAAGTATAGCATTGTTAACAGTACTCCCACATTTGTTACAACATTTATTATAATCCCAATTTAAATCATCCTGATGAAAATCTGCAATGATGTTTTCACTCGTATTCATCAATCAAAAGTTTATACTTCTCATCCCAAAATTTGAACTAACTTGAAACTATATATTCTATTTAAAATATTTATTACAAATGTTATTGGTTAAAATAAAATTACTAATAATCATTAAAAGTATTATTTTTGATTTACATTGTGTAATAATTTACAAATTTAAAAAGTAAAATTAAGAAATCTTTTAAAACTTGAAGTTATAATAATTTAAAAATTTGAATATTAAATCTTAATTTGAATAAATTATTTTCAGATAATAAGAATTAAAATATTTATCAGCAATTTTAGTAGGAGAGACACAATCTGAAATTTACACACAACATTCAAAATAGTCCTCACAAGAATAACTAAAAATATTTTACAGCAGTAATTTTGTATTTAGAAATTTAAATACAAAACCTTTCAGTAATTACAAACTTAATAAAAAGTTAAAATTTTAAATTAGTACTAACAAAAGTGTTACATGTTAAATATTTTTGTATAAATTATATCGATTAAAAAGTTTTAGTAAAGCAATTTTAGATATTAAATAAAATATTTTGAAAAAATATAATTTAAATATATTTAAAAAAAATAATATAACATTTCAAATAAAGATAAAATATTTTTATAATTGTAAATAAACATTGTTAAATAATTTAAAATAAAAAGGAAAATTAAATCCCAACTTAAAACTTTTTTATAATAATTTTGTTACTTCAGAAGAGATCAAACATTTTAGTCAGATATCTAAGGTACTCATAGTGACGTGATAAATAGAAAATTGAAATAAATTTCGCTGATACCTTGGTAGCAGCTGTACTAAATTGCTTGGCAAACATTTATACAGTGTTTCATATATTTGATGTAAAAATGATTTTTTTATCCAAATGTGAGCATCAGTGGCTGCATTTAGCTCTTTGAAAAATAATTACTGATTTTGAAGCTATTAAAAATGTTATTGTAGACTATATCAATCTTAGTTTTTCATTTTTAGACATAAATAATTACATAGAACCTTTACCAATAATCATTTTATGCAATGTAGAGTTTTTTATGTATTTGTTTTTTATATAAGAAATTGGTTTAAAATATATGCAAAAATATAGAGAAATCGGAAACTAATTGTAATTAATTTAGTTAATAAAATTTAAAACATAATTTGTATTATATCTTTATCTTTATCTTATCATTATCTATTCATTATCAAACACGATAATGTTTCCTTGATTCACAATAGAGATTATCGCAATGCTACGAACTTGGTAACGTCCTTCATGTGTGATTGAACATTTGTTCTCGCAAAAATTGAGTAAAATAAATAGCAGCTTTTACTTTGAATTTTTTTCTTGAATGATTTTCAAAGTCAAAAAAGTTTTAATATCAAATTGTTTTAACCAACTCTAAGAAATTCAGTAATCATTGAAATTTAACAGATGAAAATTTCCTAATGAAAAATAGATGTTAGCCCCTAAATCGTCTTTAAAACATGAGGTTTTGAAAGCAAAGAGAAGGACAAACATTTATTTACGGTTTATATACTATAAACATGTTTGTCTGGATATATTTATAACATTTGTAAAGATGTCATTTTTAATAAAATTATTTTTGTTGAAAAACAGAAGACAGTGCAATAAGTCTTCCGTGATATTTGATCAAACATTGACTTTCGGAAGCGTAAAATTTCCAAAAAGAATCTTTTAAAATATTTTTAAGCTCTCCATTGAAATAATACGACTGATAATTTATTGTTCATATATATGAAATACCAAAACAACTTTGACAGTTTAAGCTCGTTAAAGAGAAACACGAACGCGTGTTTATCAAAGTGTAATTATTTATTTAAATCAATAAATTTCATTCATTTAACAGATTTCAGTATAAAATAAAAATTCTCCTCACAATTAATTGCGTTTGCACAATATTAAATTGAAAATGCGCGCTCACGTGACGCTACTTCATCAGTTGGAGAGATTTGATTGGTTCGTGTTCTAACAATACATGTTAAGAAAAAACTATCACTATTTATTTAATAAAATAATAAATAAAATTATGAAAATAAATTACAAGATCGCCTTTTAAAACAAGATTAAATAAATTAGATAAATCTTAAATAAAATATTTTCAAAAAAACTTCAATTTAAACAATAAAATGATAATGTTGTGGAATTCAATCCGTCTGTATTTGATGAGATCCTCCCAAAATAGATTTATAAAGTGGTGAAAACTTCCAGATAATTACTTTCTAAAGGATTATACTTGGAATGCATAATTCTAGGTTTAAAGTTTAAGATGTGGATGGATGCTACAACGTTCAATCTTTTCCACAGTAGTGTAGGAGGTCGAGAGTGAAATAACTTCCCATTTTGTTTCAAATGGGATGTACTTCATTTCCGGCGCGCACAAATTTTTTTTTTAAATAAGACATTTTTAGTTTTGTTTGAAACAAATGTCTTTTATATAATTAAATAATCCCATAAATAATGCTACATTCTCCCACGACAATAAAACATACAATTCGTCACAATCGGAACACTGCCAAACACAATCACAAGGTTACACGCAATGTTTCAGGTATCACTGACACAGTCTTCGTTCAACACGCCTAGGACGCAAGTGGTAATGTTGCTGTACATTGAAAGCTGTCACCGTTACCACCTGAGACCAATCCTTGAAATCAATCTTCAACAGCCTATGGCCACTTATTAAGTCTAGGCCAGTAACAGCAGCTTCTGTTACCATAAATAATGCATGGCGAATGAAATTCTGATATATAACCTAAGTGTGGCCGTCAATATGTGTGGCACACCACAAGCCGTAACAAGCGGGCTCCATGATATGCTATCGTTTGTTAAAATCAATCTGTGGTTCACATACAATAAGCACAGATTCATCTCCCTTAAAATTCACCAGCTTTGCGTCGTGGTGAAGATCAGTCGAAACATAACTATCAACATTCAAGCTGGGAGCTTTCTGAGGACCATTCTCCTGTACGAACTGCCAGCGAGTAAGCATTTCTGGTTCAAACATGTGTTAAAAGGGAGATAAGCCTAGCTCCTCGTTGATACAAGAACGAATATCAAACAAATATTGTAACAGCTCATTAGAGAAAAGCTTAATCAAGCAATGCCTAAAAGTACCATGATACCGCTCCACAACCCAGCTAGCCCTATGGGTAATACGTAGCAGTAAAATGGCATGTGTGATCCCCGCTTTTACACAGAAATCAACAAATTCTGTAGAAGTGAATGCCGTGCCGTTGTCCGATATAATGATGCACGGGAAGCCATATTGTGCAAAAAGAGAGCGTAAGGCTTGTACCGTGTTCTCACCCGACGTTGATCTAATTGGTTTTGCTAAGGGATACCTAGAGTAATAGTCGATTACTGTAAAAAGTATATTACCTTGCAGCTCTCTAGAGCCAACAGTGTCATCAAAGGCTGTAGTATGCCATGTATTTTCAATAAAGTCTACGACTGATAACATTTGTTCTTTCTTATTTTGTGGAAACTGATTTACGCATTGCGGACAGTTTTTGACATACTTTTGAATGTCATTCTGTATTTTTGTCCAATAAAAAAGAGACTTTAGCTGATCCAACATTTTCGACTAACCAACGTGACCACTGTGATCTTGTGTCAACATTTTTGTGCATAGGGATTCTGGAATAACAATTCGGCTTTAAAACATGATTATGTCTTCTTGTATCGTTACACTGAAGCAGTCGCGTACAGGGTAATATGGTTTAAATGTACGATCACCTTAACGCCAACAAAATACGTTTGTATCTTTCACCGATTGTAGAGCTTCATCTATGAGTGCAGATTGAGAAATTTCACTAAGTAAAACAGGGGTATCTTTCAAAAAGAGACACATATGTTCCTCTGCTGATTCAGCAATATGCATTGACGACGTTTCTGGGGTCAAGACAGGTAATTGGATAGGGAATTCGATTTTTCGGACACGTGTTTGAGCTGGAACTGAAACGTTTGCAACCCTAACGTTCACCGTTGTATGTGGAGTGGTATTTTATCAATCTCCTGTTGAATGAAAGAGAAAATACGTTTTTTTTATCGGTTACAACTGTCCTAAAATGTACAATCACTATATTTTTACATATAAGCAAAACAAAAGCAAGAGACGAAAATTTTCATTCAAGCTGAGAATACCGTCGTTCCAAGAGTGTGACTTTGCAATAATTAAACAAAACAGGCTTGTTGTCCTGCTCCAATTTTAATGCCAACACCAATACCGGACACACTGATCCGCACTTTAGCAGGGGCATTTCAGGCAAAATATCATAATGGCTCAATTTTCACAAATTTTTGTTGCAATATGTCGAAGGCTGATTTATGGTGTGTTCCCCATAGAAAAGCCTCCTTTTTAAGGAAATCATATAGTGGTTGTGTTAAATCGCTGCAGATATGTACGAATTTATGACCAACATATTCTGCTAAGTCCAAAAAGAACGAACTATATTTTCATTGACTGGGGTCGGAAACATTACTAATGCTTTTATTTTACTAACCAGTGGTATGAGTCCTTCTGCAGTTAACTGATGTCCCCAAAACTCAACTATCTTCTCTCCAAAAACACATTTTTCTTTGTTCAGTCTCACTTTAGTTTTTTGTAGATGTGATAGCACCTATGGGGCAAACAAAATACCAAATGGAATACGTAAAAAGTTAGACGAACCAAAGTGTATTTAAAATATCAAATAATTTTGATATTCAGGGGCAATGTACGTTCGGAAGTATCCTCACCTTGTGCCAAGAGTTGAAAACCTTGTAACTCCACCTAATTTAGTAAGCATTTCTTCAAACGAGGATAGTTAATAGGGATTTCGACGTATAACAGTGTTTAAATATCCGAAATCGACATAAATCTTGAAAATACATTTCTTTTTTTGAACTGGCAAAATGTGAGCGTTGCATTCAGTATGGGTGATTTTCCGAACAATTATTATTCAACCAATCGTGTCTTTATTGCGTCTAGAATTGTTGGAGTTACCTGACGTGGTAGAATATGACGAGCTAAGACTGATGTATCAATCACTAAATTGCTTTCATATTTGTCAATACAACCGAATCCTTTGAAAAGTTTACCAAACTCATCATCTTACTTCAACCTATTGAAATTAATAGCAAAAATACCCAAAGAATTGCAAGTCGAAACACAGAGAAGAGGTCAATCATGCAGTGATTCCACTACAATAAAACAAGCAAAACCTTTTGTACCTTTGTGATTCTCGCTTGC
Source organism: Girardia tigrina (assembly GCA_001938485.1). Classification (NCBI taxonomy): domain Eukaryota; kingdom Metazoa; phylum Platyhelminthes; order Tricladida; family Dugesiidae; genus Girardia; species Girardia tigrina. The sequence continues at coordinate 22,767 of MQRK01251190.1, forward strand.
TACATTTAAAAAGAATTCTCCGTACACAGTCAATGTTGTTTTTGTTGATTGAAACTCTCTTAAACAAAGACATTTAAGGAAAACATTTCCAGCAGCACTGGTATCTGGCACACACATTAAGGGTTCTGATCTGTCAAATTTTTTAACTGTGTTAACAGTATAAACGAAATATAAATCAATTGATTCTTCAACCTCACACACAGTTAAATGAATTTTTTGAAAACTATTCTGACACCAAGATGCATGAGAATTTGCAGTCTGTTTTTCACTCACAATTTACAGAGCGACTAGTAAACATGATTCGCGGTTTTCGAGAATGTGAAGAATATTTTGAATGTTTGATGTTGTGTTTGAATGTTGTATGTTGACTTGGTATTGTGTCTCTTCTACGCAGATTAATGATTAATATTTTAATTCTTACGATCTGAAAATATTTTATGTTTAAATTTATATCTAATTTAAAATAATTGTAATTTTAAATAAATAAATTGAATTAATATTTTTTAAATAACTTATAATCAATTTAATTTTTAACCAATAACGTTTGGAGTAAATATTTTAACAATTTATGTAAATTGCCATTTGCCCAGATAATAAGATTAAAGTAAACTTTATTTAATTAGACAAATGCAATCGTACGAAAGTTTTGACAAAGACTGTCCTGGGGACAATGAAACTTGTAGTATTAATAAAAATATTAAGTCATATTGTTGTTCTTATTAGAGAATATTCAGGAAAACAATTCTTTTTAAAACACACTTTATCAAAATGACCTATTTTTTTACAAAAGTTACACTTTTTATCTTTTAAAGGACAACCTTTTGAGCATGTTCAAAGCAACCACAAGAGAGACATTGATTGTGTTGGTTACTTAATATTGTTTGATGATGCACAACAAATTGTTTTAGCAGAATTGGCATTTACTCCTTGTTTGGGTATTTGACGTACTGGTGCCATCAATTTGGTCTCATCTGATTCAACCTCGGTACGGTTTGCAACAGCACGCTCAACAACTTCCGTTATATTTATTTTCGTTTCAAAAGTAAGCTTTTTATGATCAATGATAAGAAGAGGCTCGCTTATGCGGTCATTATAAACCCCAGCAATAAAAACCTCCCGACGAAGAACGATAGTTTGATCGCCATACTGACAGCTAAAAGCAAGTCAACCTAACCTGACTGCAAAATAGCAATTAATTCAGTGAGCGAGTGTTTTGAATGCATAAAAGTCTTTTAGCTAAAAAAGACAGAATCACCTCAAAATAGTTTTCAAATTGTTTCTTTAGAGTTTGAAAATCATTGATTGATTGAGCGAGAACATTGTAAATAGCAAGTTCATCTGGTCCCATAAGATGAATAGTAACGTGAAGTTGTTTCCGGACCTCTACATCATTAATTGAAAAGAGTTCCTAACTGACAAATAAAAAATTCCCAGTCTGAACACTTAAGATTAGCTGCGAGCATTGGCGACACCACAATGTTATTCATTGCTGGAATTAGAAATTTCGCTTTTCGAGTTAACAATAGCAGTAAAATTTCGCACGAGGTATTGTAGGTCCGTTGCATTACGCTGTCACCACTGTTGCACTGCTGCTACTTATTTAATAAAATCAGTATGGAATACACAACTATTTATTTTAACGTCAGTCTTAGTTTTGTTTGGAACATTAAAACAAATACTTTTTACATAATTAAATAATCACATAAATAATGTCAGAGTTGTAGTTCGATTATTGAAAACGATATAAATATAACTAACAAAGCTCCAACTCGAAATTTTATTTTCTTAATTATTTTTATCAACTAGTCATAAAGGAAATTAATAGGACCAGTAAAAATTCTATTAATTTAATTCTTTAGATTTCTTTTCAGAGTTCATAGCAGAATCTATAATTTAGTAAAGTCAAATATTAAAAAAATCATGACCCCATTTGGTTGAAAATGTCATACAGTTAGATGTTAAATTAGATAATAATAAATATAGAAATTCTTAAATTTAAAGAATTCACAAAATTAAGAAACCTATTTCGAAATAAATATAATTAAAATGAAATAATGGTTAAATAAATCCTACTAACTCCATTCCATTCATAAAAGAACCATAATTAGTTCGTCTTTGATTACAATGAGCACAAGTGTCTCCACATTTTATTTCTTCGATATTTTCAACTAAAGTGTCACGGGAAGAAAAAGTTGAAGAGATTTCGATTTCTTCATCTCTATCATTAGCTCTCAATTCTGCTGTATGATTTGCCTTTCCAATGCAACAACAAAGAATATCTATACATTTTTTTGTTAAATAAATATTTTGTTTCCG
>MQRK01251191.1:0-10189 GCA_001938485.1 Girardia tigrina
CTCTCCTCTCTATTAACAAATACCGCTCAAAAGCACCAGTCTCTCCACCCCTGCCCTGAACGCCCTCTCTAGCACTCTCTCCACGTCCTCGGGATGCTTCACTTTCCCGTTATAGACGCCTGTGAACATCTTATCACTCAGATTCACACCCGCGTCGATAAATCGCCTCATTGCTCAATCGATTCTCTCTACTTAAAATCGATTTTTAAAACAAATTTATTTTTGAAATGGATTTATAATTTTTATCATTCAAATAAAAATTATTCCAGAAAGTCAATTTATTGCAATTTAAATAATTCTGACATTAGATAATCGATTGATTAATTTGCCCCACCCAAATTTTGAAGTAATCATCTCTTTATAATACAAATGATAATTATTTCAAAAATCAATTTATTATCATTCAAATAATTCTGACATTAGAAAATCAATTGATTAAATCGAATTTAAAACTCGAATTATTTACGAAATAGTAAAAAATGTTTCTTTTATAAATTTTGAAGTAAAATTATCATTTATATCATTCAAATGATAATTATTTCAAAAATCAATTTATTATAATTCAAATCATTCTGACATTAGAAAATCAATTATTGAAATTGTTAGTAAATCTCGAATTTTTAACTCGAATTATTGATGAAATAGTAAAAAACAATTCTATTATAATTTTTGAAGTAATTGTCATTTATATCATTCATAAGATAATTATTTCCAAATCAATTTATTAAATAAAATTATTTTTTTAAATTAGAAAAAAATAATAACACCCAACGTCATGCGTCATCTGCGGAATCACACAGCTCAACGACAAACGGAATTGGTCAGACTGAACCCGCTTCAATCACTCCCGATTCGACGGTGTTCAAAAGGTCGATATGACCGCATCAATTGGACCGACAGAAAACATACGGACTGCATGATCACACGGTTTGCCACTCCGCGACATAACGAACTGGTCGGACAGAGTCTGGTACTGTTGCGCGTGGCTCAGCGGTGAACATGTGTCATTCTTCAAACTGAATTCACGTTTTCTATTTTTCCGTAGTCCATATCAGTCCTGATGAATCTGTTTGCTCAGTTAAGTGTGCCAAAATCACATTTAATTTCCTTTAAAATATAAAGAAGTCTTCAACGAAATCGAACTGATCCAAGCCTACACAAATCTCAAAACTACAATCAACAGTATTGATTGCGGTACTGACACGGAAAATACAACATTCATAAATAATATTCGGAAATCTGTCCAAGAATCATTGAATATACTTAAAGAACACTTACTTAATCTCGGCCGAGTCATTCAATAGCAATTGTTGTGTCCCACAACATTTTACAAAAAACATTACAAAATACTCATTGCAAAATTTTTATTTGTTCGTGTAAAAAATAGAATTTTCTTGCTTTCAAAAATAAAGAGTTAATTTTCATGTAAAATTTATTTTATAACGTGAAGGAAAAACGATGTTTTAATAATTTACTTTAACAAAAATTAAAAAATGTCGAGTAGACTTATTTTTCAAATATGAATATAAATATGAACAGAGACCCGGAAAACCTTTCGTTTATCGTTTACACTTGTCATCGATAGTTTTTTTCAAAACAATCAAGCGACAAGAGCGCAAATTATTGACGGTCGAAAACAAAAATTGTCCGAAGGAGAAACCGAGTCGAAATCGCACAAATTGCGTTCGAATCCGTCGAAGCCGATCGATAAAGAATCGATGTCGCGGACTCCTCACGAGCGGAACGGTCGACCCGGCGACCATACGAACCGAATTTTATATCGGTCATACTTACTGCCGGGACGGTTCAGGTCGAACCGCTCATCTTATTACAACATATATTTAATAGCAATCGTTCATCAAAAAATTCTTAATAATGCAATCCGAGAAATACATGATGTACGATAGTGTGTTCTCGATGATCGGATTCACGCCAAAAACCAAATGTGCAGCAGGGCAAACACAGGAATCTGATCGGAGAGTGAGAATGTAGTTCTCCTCCCATCTTGGCTATGGTCACGGTGGGGTAATCATAGTATTTATTTATACCGGACAGAGAGACTCCACAACAAAACTGTGGCTTCATGATAGCGCTGCAATCGCTTGGCTAACACCGTTTCTTGTAGCAGAGCATGGCTGCGGCACTCTGCCTTGGTGGCTATTCTCGGGTGAAGGTAAATTTCTTTGAGACTCGGACATTTTCCCCCCTGATGGAAAGTGTTTTGAGGATGATTGTGATGAATTTTGTTAAAATAAGTGTTGTAATAGTGTTTGATTGATTTTGCGAGATTTAAATTAAAGTTTAAGATGAACATGGACTTAATCAGAGCCTGATATATTTACTTAGCCTTGAGAGGGATCCCGGATGTGGAGTGTTGTAAATATGTTCCGGAGTTTTTGGTGATGAGTGACACCTTTTTAAAATTGGGCCCAGCACAGGTTTGAGACTCGTCCCTCGGAGCTCGTTTTATGATGATAATATGTGTGAGATTGATGTGGGGAAAATAAATGAAGGAAATACCGATTCCAGGTCTAGACACTTCCAAAGCATGTATATTTTCGTCCAAACCTTGACAGAAAGACTATTGTTTTGGAGGTCAAATCAAGCCAATCAATAAAAAATATCAAAACGAAGATACAAAACAAGGAGGGGATTTCACCAAATCAACAGAGGTTGATAATACAGATTGTCCTTTAAAAAATGTCGTTTTTAAAAATAAAATATAATTCTGTATTATTTACTTTATTTTTATAAGTATTGTATAAATTTCTTGAATTTAATTAATTTTAATACAATTATTTTTGTTTTGATTTTATGATGGAAATTTTATCATCTTTCGCGTATTTACAGTACAGTATGCTGCAACAGCTAAACATTGTAATTGAAACCTGTCACAGAAATGGAATGCAAGGAGGCAAAACATATGAACCTCTTGCAACGGCATGGGGGGAAAATATAATCGGACTTCAACAAATTCAAAGAATAATGAAATAATTTGAAGATGGCACGAGAACATCATTTGATCGCATTGAAGGAAGTGGTCGTCCAAAAACCAAGAAAATACTGCAATTAGTTGAGGAAGTGAAGGTTGAATTATTAATTAATTACTCTCGAATGTCTATTAGAGATTTATCTACGAAATTTGATGGGCCAAGACAGATGATTATGGATATCATCCACAATGACCTTGGATTTTGCAGTGTTCACTGTAAGTGGATCCCACACAACTTAATTGATGCGCACAAAGAACGCAAAGTGAATTCCTGCCAGAAAATTACGGAGGCTATGGACAAAAGAAACATGCAGAAAAACCTGGTCTTTACTGATTAGAAGCAATTTTATGCGCGTGGAATTGGGAACGCAGCCTCCAGGAAAGCTTGAATTCCTGCAGACGGTGATATACCTCAAATCGGCAGTGGAATGCCAATGGCAAAGAAGTGGATGGTTCTTTGGGCTGCCAACTTCTACGGCCTTCATTTTTTCCGCCTTATGCCTAACAATACCACGGTGACACGACAGGTGTACATGCATTCCTACAAGACACCTTCAATTCATTTAACACCCACCAGCTGCGACAAACAAGAAAAGCTTTCCAATGGGATAATGTGATGCAAATTCATGACAATGCGCCACTCAATGTATCCAGGGCAACTACCACCTTCCTGGAGACGAAACGTTGCCATCGTCTTAACCAACTCCCATACTCTCCTGACACTAGCATTTGCGATCACCTCATATTCCCTCTCCTGGAAATGCGTTGCACAAATATCGTCTTAGTTGATTTTCATTCCTTGGAGACCTTCCTGGAAGATTCCAAGGAGAGTATGAGTAGTGAGATCATGAGACATGAGTTTGAGAAACTAGAACACCACTGCCAGCTGATAATTCAGCCTCATTGTAATTTTGTGTAATTATATTTTTGAATGTCATTGGTGCAAAGTTATTTCTTTATTATCTGGATTTGTAAAAACGACATTTTTTAAAAGACTAACTGTAAACGGAAAACAATTCGAGGACAGTCATATATTATCAAGATCAACTGCAGAACGGATCAACTCTCTCCTTAGTGTTGCTATAGCGAGGTGGGAGTGATAACTATGATGCAAAGGATAAGAAACTGGAAACTCAATGAGAAGAAAGGAAGTGCCAGAAAATGATTTGAAGAAGGCAGCTGACCAGAAGACAAAATCAAGCTTTGGAAGAAATTCAAATTGGATTTTAAATAAGGGATATGCGACTAATATGAATTGGATCAAGGAGAAATATGATTAATTACAGACCATATTCAAAGCGTTCAACCCAAGTATCAAGAGAATTTCCAACAAAATCAAATTTCACATTGGGTAAATACAGATTGAAAAGGCTTGAACTCGATTATCAGGGTGGATAGTAGAATATGGAAAATAACAGAGGACTTTTGATGAATATATCTGGTAAATAGATAACCAGGATGTTGATAAGATATTGCAGCTCAAAGAATGTTTAGATGGTGAAATCCGTGATCTCGTCCGCAACTTTGGTTTTGGAAAGGAAACCTATCGAGCAGCATTGGATAAGCTTGAAACATTTTTTGGAGGATAAAATCCGAATTATCCCTCAATCATGAAAGAAAAGGCTAAATTTCAAACAGTTTCTGGTACTGACGTGAAACAATTAGACAAGTCGTTACAAGAAAGTTTGGTATTACATTTTGTTGTGTGCCACCACATTCTCGGTTTTTTGGTTTCGAGAACGAATTCAATTTTATGTAAAACTATTTTGGCTTAGAATGAATTATTTTTGGCAATTGGAATGATTTAAAATTTTTCGCCTTTTGTGATTTTTTGTGTGAATTTTACTCAGTGGAAATTAGTGTAAATAAGAAAAAAATCCTTTACGTGAAAATCATTGAAAAGAAAAAAAATATATTGCATGCATTTAAGTGAAATAAAAAAATAAATGTCAGCTTTGTAATTGTTTTAATGAGCTATTTAGTTAAAGCAACAAATAAAGAATTTTCTTCGCTGTTATATTTCTTTCGATAATGCTGATCACAGATGAATATTTAAACGTTATTAATGCTGATAATATTTCCCGGGTTCTCCTTAACAAATCCACAACTGAATTTAATGCTCAAAAATCGACATCAGAATCTGATTTACCGAATAATATTAACAACGAGTTTCCGGGCAATATCGGGTTGAATGCTGTCAATGCAGTCGACAACAATGTGGATGACGCTGAGTCGATCAATAATCTCCATGAATTGAACAGTAGTGTCACCGATGCGCTTGGCTCGAACAAAGCTCTTCGGTCGACGATTCCACCTTCCGTGTTTCGAGCAGCCTCTGCATGAGTCTGTCGTCCTGACGAATGCACAAAACATTTGAAGGGACTTTGGAATGATACGAATTTAAAAATGGACTTCTGTATGAACACCTATGACAGAAATTGCCTGACAATTTAGTTGTAATGTGCGAGTGACAACGGGAATCTTCCAGTATCGAGAAAAGTGTAGCATCTCTAAAAGAATGGATCAAGAATGAAGCTGAATTCTGAAGAACTGCGATAGAAGCTATTAATGAATTGAGCTTCACATTCATCGACAGAGGGATAACTAGTAAATCAAAAATTAAATTGTTTATATCCATTCTTTTGCAAACAGAACTCTACTTTGCCAACAAAGTTTTAATTAAAAAATGATTAAAAAAACAATAAAAAATTAATATAAACTACTTATAATTTATAAGTAAATCTTTTTCAATAAATATTGTTCTGGAACTCCGAATTGTTCGTTTTTCCCATTTTGGGACCTTGAAAACTTTTTTTGATGAAATTTTCACATTTATTGTCATCGAGAATGAGTAAGTGTGCAAATAGCCATTTTCACAATTCCAGCAGATCGCCGGTTTATTTCTTTTTTTAAATTCGAACGAGAGCGTCACAATTAGTGCTTTCAGGTTTCATCTGAGGTTTTCAAACTGAAGATTTTCCTTCGGGAATCCCAGCCTCTATTTTTTTCCATTCTTTTTATTAGCTTACTTTCTAATAATAATTTCGGAAAAATAGCAAACATGAATTCAGTTTGAAGAATTATATAATTTAGACAGTCATAGAGAGATTCTTTAGATATCAATTGCTTATTAATTGAAATTTCGGAAATGTATGTGATCTGGTAGACTTGGGATGATGAGCTTTCGTCCTTGAGATACGTATAATAAACTTCTATTTTGATGAAATTGAGTCTGTTTGAAGCAAGAGATTCAAACGCGACACTAAATTTATTATTATTATTTAAATTCTTGCATTTGTAACAACATCCATGGTTTGGACATTATTTTTTAGTACTTGTTGCTTTCAATAATCACTCTACATAAAGTAAGATAATGTAATATCAAATTTTAGTTTTTTTTGTGTGATTAAATAAATTAATATACTTTTTTTAATTTTATCAAAGGCATTATTAAATTCATATAGCTACATTTTGAATTTTTGTCAGTGCTATGATTTTAGACGCCGAATATCGCAACGCTATGAAATTCTTTGTGTAGCAGACGTAGACGCACAGTGAGATCCACGATCTTTTGCGGTCTAATAACAATAATTGATTAAACAATCGTTATTGCGATTTAAAAATTAAAACAGAAACTTTCAAGACGAAAATTTAGCTCACCCGTCATACATGATGTATCTTTTGCTAACATTTATTATATATTCAACTAATAACAATAGTCACGATGCGCTGTGAATAAGTGGGCTCTGTTTAAGGCAGTGGTGGCCAAACTGGGTGTCGCGACACCCTAGGGTGATTTTTAAAAAGATTTTTACGCGTAAGTAATTGTTTTATCATACTACTAACGCCTTGTTACAATTCTCCAAAAATTTAATGCAAAGGCATATGGGTGTCGCGAAATTTTTCCGTTTACAAAAAGGTGTCGCGGCGCAAAAAAGGTTGGCCACCACTGGTACACACATTCTTAAAATTTTATTGTAATGTAACAGTGACATTTAATTTTTATATATTTTATAATATATATAATATTTGTCTAAAAAGTGTGTTTGTTTGTCGGTCACGCTTTTCAATGTGAAAATGCGGACGAACCAGAGTGAATCCATTTACGGACGTGGTTTATCTGGATAGCCTGTATCAATACATTTTTATCGGTACAGCGAAAGACGCCGAAAGACGCCTGGAAGCCTGATGATTTTGATTGAAAACCGTACAAGTCGTTAAACGGTTAAATTAACATCGATTTCGAATAATGACGATTTTGATGATTCCTACAAGGAATTTCGTGAAAATTTTTATGAAAATACTAATTAAATACTAACTTATTTGATAAATGATGATTTCTATCACTTATATACTAATTATATTTCTAAAAATCAATTTATGTTAAACTTACAAAATTTCGTTATCATCCGATTTACGGTTTGTCGGTCAAGCTCAAATTTTACTATGATCACATATATGCTGATAAAATGCGAAATAGTGGAGGAACAGTGGGTGAATACGCGTAAAGTTGAGATAACTCTTCATAGTCCGCATCCAGACGGTTCTGTCTGTACAGCGCTTTTGCTGAAAGGCATCGGAAGCCGATTTAACTGACTGACTGTTAAATCAACGCAGAATTCGCCACAATAAATAATAAATTATGATAATTATAATTTAAAAAATTAAAACAGAAACTCTCAAAGTCGAAAATTCAGCTCACCCGTCATATATAACGGGTCTTTTTCTAGCTAAATAATGACTATTGAACGGTTTTCGACAACTTGATTTACTTTGCTCTCTGAGCCGATAAAGGTATCAACACTGCAATTTGAAAAAATACTTTTAAGGACTTAATTAAATTTTAACATTTCAGACAAATCGCAATTCTAAATCAAATTTGTTATTCGATAGAATAAAAATAAAGTTCCAATAAACGTGATTCGTTAAAGACGATTAAACGTGAATTTTAAGGCAAAGAACAAAATTACAAATTAGCAATTAGCTTGAACATGGCACGGTCAATTTGCATCTTGCTATTTGATTTGTGCGCTTCAAATGATTAAAAAACGAAAATTATTTTTCACACTATAAAACATACGGCTGAATATCAATAAAAAATGAATAATTGGCAGAGAGCAGGTTATTTGGCTTGACTTAATACTGCAACAGTATATATAAGGTTATCCAGAAGAAGTTATCATAATTGCTGTCAATTATAATCTCGGAAGCCGTCAAATTGCGTTACCAGTTTAGTTATTTAATTTATATTTTTTAAACGGTGTCTAGATAAATTGTTGTGCTGATTAGTTATAGAGTGTAGCACATTCACGCGACACACGCCATAGGACCTAGAGATTCTCAGCTCACTGACGTAACCGCTGATAGTCATTGAACCAAAACAACTGATCCTAATCAAAGATAGTCTAATCAGACTCGCAGATTCCACGCACACAGGCGCGTCATCTATTCCCGATGCAGCATGACTCAACATTGTTTGCTGCGGTGACTCTGTTGCGAGACTCACGAAACTGTTTGGTACTTCATATCAACAATTTCTATAAGCTACCAACTTTTAAAATCAATAAGTATTTTAAAAAACTTTGTGCTTCATGGAGATACAATAGCTGCAAAAACAAAATAATTTCCCTACAAAACAATGTGGGTCACTTAGTCGATCTAATACTAAAGTTATTTTTTCTATAGACCTGTGGTAATTTTTTATCGAATTTCATCTTTCGATCTGAGATTTTGCCTTTGTTCATTATCTAAATATATCCTCGTAATCAGCCAAATGTTCTATCCTACATTCTGACAAGATTACCATCGGATAATTGTTCATGTTGGATCACCGGATCACTTGTCTATTCTCAAACACTTGCTACTCGAGTTTTTAATTTATGATTTTTCAAACTTCTAGTCAAAGATTTTCAATCATAATGATAACACTTTGAATCGAGACTACACAAAATATGTATAAAAATAATACAATTATTAAAATATTCTGACTTCACAAATCATAAAGATTATAAATAAAACAAACAAATTGTAGATAAAATTAACATTCACTATCAAAATGAAACACAAACAAATCACAGTAAAACGTTTAGACAAACCATTTTGAGTTGAGCTCAATTTTGGTCACACCGACATTGCACTTTTGTAGTGATTGAGTTGTGGAGAGTTTGGAGGATTATGGATTAATGGGACATTGTTATAATTATTAAAAATTTGTATATTGTGGATAATGCAGAAATTCAAAACTATTGAGGATTCTATAACGTTGCTACTATTGGTACAGTGAATAAAAAATTGATCATATTTCATCTCAATCTAATAAGTCTAAAACTGTCATACATAAGTACTACAGGCCGTTATGGGTAAAATAATAAATGCCTCGGTCGGTACTGATAATTCATATACTGTTACTACGACGGAATCCGTTATTTTGGTAAATGGAACATGTAATTCGTTTTCTATTTCATTCAAGCTATAATTTCAAGTCATTTCTCACATTTGGAAATGTTATTATTCTTGGGAAAACATATCACTGATGTTCGCTAATAGTCTAATTATTAGTATGTTGCCTGTAACTACTCGAGCAATGAGAATCAGTATATTGCCACCACTGATGAGTTGAATCAATGTGATAAACCATTCTTATTACGGATTTAGAATTATCAGTTATATATTTTAAAAATTAATAATATTTGTTATTTTAGAAATTTTCAAACAGGAACAATTTTATTTGTTTCAGTCGATAATTTATTCATTCTTGATCAGTTTAAATACTACAAAAAAGTGATGCATTTACATCACAATATCGTTATTGTAGGACTGCCGATCTACTTAATCATTGTTGCAACCACTTTAAATACTGCATTTTCGTTTGATATAAAAGGCTAAAAAAATAAATAACAAAATTTTCATGTGCAAAATTGCAACGATCCATTGATAACTGTATCAAACAGAACTCTCAATCAATCTGTTAAGAGTTTTCGATTATTTTTACACAATAAAATTGCATAATCACTTGTTTCTCTCAAGTGGTAAAACCGCACAAAATCAATGATCGTAGAAATAAATGCTTAACTAATTTTTAAATAAAATTTGATTGCTGCATTGAGGTATTTCCATTATTTTTAAATTAGTTGATACAAAATAAATGTTTATTGTATTGTAATATTTCTTTAACATAATTAACTCACTGGAATAAAT
>MQRK01251194.1:3261-13876 GCA_001938485.1 Girardia tigrina
ATATCACGAATTTTATATGATTGGGAAATAATTTTTAGATTCATGGTATTTGGGATCAAACTTCTCAAAATTGATGATTTTAAATGTTTAAAACCCTCTGAATAAGGAATCGATAAGATCATTTAAAGTTTCATCACTTAAGTAATTTTATTCATTTTAATTAAAATTATTGAGTTTATTTATATCATTTTAAAAGGATTTTTTTAAACTGTGTGCATTTTTGAGCAAAATTTTGTTGATTGTAAATATGAAGTAGTCTAATGCCATAATTCCAAGAACTAATAAAAATAGTAACAAAATAATTAACGCTTGAAAAATAATGAATAAATTCGTATTCATCTAGTGTGAGAAAACACTATCAAACAATTATTAAAAATATTTACTTTTTAATTTATTTTGTTAGGAAAATCTTTAAGTAAAACATGTTAAAGTCCTTTTGCGATATTTTTACCTCAGTGTTCTTCAAACATAAATCTGTAGCAAAATTTGATATAAAATTAGTTGGATAATTAGGGGGAGGCCGCGAGTGAAGACCCCTGTGGAAACCAGGGCCGGTGCAAATGATACCTTCAAGTTGATGCATGCGGCGAATTTATGTAAAAACCGAGCACTTGCTCACTGACAAAAAAAACTAAAAACAATTTACAACTTCTTTTAAAAGCGTTAAGTTAAGATTCAGTTGTATTAGTAAATTTTGTTATTAAAAAAATTAACGACATTTTTAATTATATCTCTATTTTACATTTTAGGATGGCTTGGTCTTTGTATTGTACTAAGATGAGACAATTACGTTACTTGATTTAAATTTATAAGGTCTTATAATAAATAACTAATTAGATTTTCTAATATAATAACCGTAAACTTATAATAGCAGTAAACTTAGAAACAGACAGATAGGAAGAAGCAGTTATAAAAAGTCTAAGTAAATATCATTTTGATTATTTTTTTTAACACGGAAAGAATCGATAAGATTCAGTAAATCACTAAATTACACTAAATATGTCAAAGAGGGTAGGGGTAGTCGGATTGGTCTCGAATAATATGAATGTTCGATTCTGCAAATTATAAAAACGTATAAAAATTTTAAATATTTTTGTGTATAAAATCCGTTTGTTTAAATCAGTAATTTGCGGATTCAGGTTTTATTTAAATATTTTTTAGCTCGTTGCACTTGTTCTTTACATATTTCTTGCCAATCGAATTTCGCTTATTGGCTACTTTAATTGTTAAATAAGTAATTATGATTTTTTTTTCTATTAAAATGCAGTTTAGAGCAAATTTTCTAACTCAATCAGTAGAAACTAAACAAACACTCTTTTCTTAAACAATATTGCTGTAAAGAATTAACTTAAAGAATTATGTTCGAATATTCAATCACTTTAAATTTTAAAAAATACGAATTTCCATCTGGGTTGGAGAATCCCCATTCTAAGTTCAGAATACTCAAATCAATTTAAAATATTCCAAACATTGATGATAGGGACGTAATGAAGATCTAAAACCTGCCGCGACGGAACATCAGTCACTACATCCGTTGTCCAATATAACGTTCACCGTGCAGCAGGTGGTTTAACAAAAACCCGGTCTCCCAACTCATATTGGAACATCTGATTTGCAGCGATCGACACCAGAGTATCAAAACGGCCGACAGATTTACACTCGATCATTGATTTTGGCAAAGGATACTTAAAAATTGGACGGTCTGATTTGGATTAATGATCCTTTCCACTTTGTGGTGCAATATTGTACCAATGCACAATTCTTAACACACCACCATCTCTTCTCTTGATTATTCTTTTGATAATTCGTTGATTGCACTCCACAATACCGTTGAATGCAGGTCGAGATTAACTGAAAATGCATTTCTACACCCCATTGCTCACATATCGAATAATAAATATGTAATGTTTAAATTTATATCTATTTTAAAATAATTGTACAATTTAAAATAAGTTAATTAATTTTATTAACAATTTTTAATAAATAAATCGAATTAATATTTTTTTAAATAATTAATAATCATTTAATTTTTATCCAATAAGTTTTCAGTAATTATTTTAACAAATTATGTGTATCACCATTTACTAAAAATAATAAGATTAAAGTCATTAATAAATTAAGTTAGAATGCACTTGTACGAAAACTTTGACAAAGATTGTTTTAAGGACAATCAATACTGTTGTGTTAATAAAAATATGAAAAGTCAAATTGGTGTTCTTAATAGTCCTGTTTTGAAGGAATGGGTCATTAGTTTTAGTAGTTTCTATTACAGGTAGTGTCAAATTAGTTGAATCAGTTGTTTCTTTGTTTGTAGAAGCCAAATGTTCAGTTGATACAATGGTTTCACAATCACCTGGAAACTACACACGTACAACATTGGTGGAAATTAGTTCTTTTCACAAACAAGTTACCCTAACTTAATATATGCTTGTATTAGAGTAATTTCCTTATCTGTTAGAAAATCTACCAAGGTGATCAAAATCCAGAATGCCTTAAAAACCCTAGAAACCAATCATGTGGAGCAGCGCTATCCAAACTCAACAATAAAAAAGGTGATAAACAATTTATGATATTTACTTTTATGTATATTAATTTTGAGAATCAAAAGCTGTAATTAATTTTGTAATTGCAATTTGTGAAATTGTTAATTACCTTTATTGTTTTAATAAAGGTCTAAATGCGCACTTTTGAAATTCTACTGAAATAATATTTGTGTTTTCTGTATATTGATTATTAATTATTGGTGAGTTTTTAACTTTAATATTTATATATATAAATAAATATTATATTAACGTAATATTTATATAATTTAATTTGAACAAATTAATAGGTCTATAATGAAAAGAAGAATTACTGATGAAAAGCATGTCTACCAGAGTCGTTGAGAATCTGAGCATTTAATTATAAATAATGATAATAAAATTCAATACATTGTGTGTATGCAAGTTTTGTCAGTCCAGAAACAGTTTAATGTGAACCGACATTATACTACATTACATAGTAAAACTTTCGATACATATACTGGAGAATCAAGAAATGCAATAGATGCCCATATAAAAAAAATGTTGCACCAGACAGGGTTTTTTTCAAAAATAAATTTCGATAGCACTGATAGCCTTGCTGCTTCCTATAAAGTTTCACTTGAATTGGATAAATCAAAAAAGCCATTTAGTGATGGAATGCTGGTGAAAAAATGTGCAATTGAGATGGCCAAACAATTTGAAGAACTAAAATTAGCTCAAAAATTTGAAACAGTGCAATTGCCTCATCAGACAGTCGCAAGGTGAATTAAAGATATCGATAAGTATGTTTCAACAAAGCTATGTAATATAGAGAAAAAGTGTGAATATTTTTCGTTATGTATTTATGAGAGCACCGATACAACAGATATCAGTCAACTTCTTATTTGTAGTCGATCTATTCAAGATGATTTCACTATTCATGAAGAACTCCTTAATCTTGGACCTTTTTCAATGCGATTTACAGTTCTGTTACAAGTTACGGTGAATTTAATAAATGTTCATGTATCAGAACCGATTGAGCAAAGGCTATGACAGGGACAGGAATTTGCTTTTGCGGACTTTTAAAACAAAATAACATTTTTTGTCACACCACACATTGCATTATACATCAACAGGCTCTTTACGGCAAATTTTTGAGGCTACTTAATGTCATGTAGACCGTGGTTCAAATAACCAACATCATTCGAGGGGAAATAAATCTCTAACGCACCGTAAATTTCGTACATTTTTAAGTGAAATAGATGCTGCTTATGGGGATTTACTTTTACATACTGAAATTTGTTGGTTTAGTGCTGGAAAATGCCTAGAACGTTTTTTGAATTACGTAAAGAAATTCCCGTGTTTCTTAAAAATGAGATTAAATCTGACACATTGGGATTAGAAAGACAAATGGAATATCCTTTGTTCCTTTCAGATCTGGCATTTATGGTTGATATTACCAAACATCTAAAAGAGTTAAATTTGAAACTTCAGGGGAAAAATCAAAGTATTACTAATTTATATAGTCATCCCACTGGATTTGTTTGTAAATTGAAACTTTTTAAAACAAGAATATCCAATAGTGATTTAATTTTTATTCCAATTTGCAACGTGTATTATGAAGAAATGAAAAACTA
The DNA here is from genome assembly GCA_001938485.1 of Girardia tigrina. Classification (NCBI taxonomy): domain Eukaryota; kingdom Metazoa; phylum Platyhelminthes; order Tricladida; family Dugesiidae; genus Girardia; species Girardia tigrina. The sequence continues at coordinate 7,400 of MQRK01251194.1, forward strand.
TGAAGAGGATATATCATTTTCCTCGTACCTAGAATATATTCAAGAAATAATAGAAGCTTTCGACAATCGATTTGGAGATTTCAAAAGATTGGAAGAAGATATCTCAATTTTGTCTAACCCTCTAATCATTAATATTGATACAGTTTCTAATTTTGATCTACAATTGGAATTATGTGACTTGCAATGAGATCCTTTTTTATATCAATTTTTTATATCAAATCAATTTTTGATACTTCGAAAACTTTATTATTTATTCGATCTTCGTTAAGCTTCTTTTATACTGGATGAAATCTTCGCGTAGGTATTAAAATAATCTCTCGAATTACAATAAGAATGGGACTTGAATAATTATTGTTAGATAATTAATTTCGCACGAATAACTTGACTTGAGATAAATAACAATAAACTTTGAGTTTATAACCGTTTCGGTATTCTTGTAATCTTTAAGAAGCTATTTATTTCTATAATATTATGTGCATTTACTTTTAACTTTGGATTCATTTCAGTTAAATGCAAGATCAATAGATTTTCCTACATATATTACTTTCTTAAATTTATCATTATCATTTAAATTATATTCTAAATAACAAAAACTCTTAGATTATGAAACTTCATTTATCCTTTCTCAGTTTTTTACTACAATTTTTCAGTAAATCTGTTGACTTAAATTATTAAAAATTATTATCAATATCGATATTAAATTTTCAATTAACCTTAGAAATGAAATTTTGAAAAAAATCAATAAAATTGATTATCAAATATGCCAAAACGTAAAAAATCTCAACCGGCCGATGGGAAACAGCGTTTAAATAACGACTGGTACGACGATCGAATGACATCACCGAGTAAAGCACCGTCGGGTAAATCGAGTCCGTTTCCGAAAACTCCGACAAAACGTCGAACGAGAAAGAATAAATCAAAATCGATGAAGAATTCCGAAAGTCCCGATTCCGGTCGGAAAAGCATTCACAAGGGTATCGACTTCCTCAACGACAGTAAAGATGAGTTCTTTTCGATTTTGTTTTCCGTCTACAATAAATTGTCGAATTTATTTGAAAACTCTTCGAATAATTTAATGTCAGAATCGTCAGAAAATCCGAAACGATTTAAATCTCAATGATGAAAAAGATTCGATTTCATTTGATGTTTCAGTGATTTTATTTCGTAACGAGTGATTATTATCCTTTAGAAAATGGGATTATAATGTCGTATTTGATTTGTGAGGGGTTTTGTTGATTAAAAATGGAAATTCTTTTTCTTTTACAACGACTAATTGAATTAAATAATTTAATACTACTCTAGCTTAAAATTCAATGGACATCTGATTTTTAAATAAATGAGTATACTAGTAAATCAAAAAAAAATTAATATCCATTCTTTATATGGGCAGAACTCTACTTGACCAGTAGAATTTTTTGTTATCTTTTTTTAGATGGGAAAATTGCTATTACATTTTTTTAATAAATTTATTATGGTGTTAGAAATTATTTAAATCTTTTGTATCAGGGAAAATTTAATACAAAAATTTTTTAGAACTCCATTTTGCAATTAAATAATTATTAATGACAATAAATTTATTAGAAAGCATGGAAAGAACTAGTTAATCAAAAAATGTTTATATCCAAGATCTCTACTTGGCCAACAGAATTTTTTCATTTTTTGTTTTTTTTTGAATTTTCTATAATTAGGTTAACTAGAGGTGGGTATGTTTAGCGTGTAAACGACCGTTTAAATGTTTTTGTTTTTTAGGGCGTTTTTTCTCCATGAAGTTAGAGATCGTTTAAACGTTTTTTAAACGTTTACTACGCTAAACGAAGACGGTTTAAATGTTTAGAAAATTTTAAAACGTGTCCACGTCTAAAGTTAACTAAATTTTAATTTTCAATTCTCTAAACATTTTACAATGGAGCAGATGTGTATGTGTTAGTGTTTTCACGAATATTTTTTTCAGTGTTTATTGCTTTTTTGTTTATTTTTTAGAAATTTTAATAAAAAAATATTTTCAAAAAAATTTGTTTGCCTAAGAGTTAATTGTTAAGCTCGTTTAAAAAAGACCCCGAACCCTAACCATGCTACTAGTTTGAGCAAAATAAGCCTTGACTTTGTGAAATAAAGATTACTTTATCATTGAAAGTTTAAACACACGAAAAATAATCTTGAGAACTGAAATATAAGCCTTAGAACTTAATGTATCTTATGTGATATATTTGGCGTTCCCCGTTAAAGTTTTTATTTACAATTTTATTGTAAGCCGAGTAAAACATATTTCACATATTATTTTTTAATGGATTACGGATAATGATTATGACTAATTTTTTTAACAAACGTCAGTATCGCTTATCCATGTATATTTGTTGCATTTCACTTTGTAATTGAGCAGAAATAATATTATTTTCTCAATCAAGAATATGAGAATACTGTATCCATGCTTTACTTACCAAATCCACCTCACCATAAAAGTCTGACTCCTCTCCGGGTAAGTTTTGCAATATGCACAGAGCTTTTCTGCCAGCTCGTCTCTTCGTCATTGTTTCAGAAAAAGTGTACGCTTTATATATGATTGCCCTATATCTTTACGTACAAACACGCACACTCACACGCGATACATATCCGCGAAGCAATATCCTTTCATTGAACACCATCAAATGATTCCCGGATATTTGCCCACAGTTGATTTTTATGCCAAATTTGTATAATTTCCGAATTCACGAAATTGGCAAAAATATTTTCATAGAATATTTTCAAACAATTCAATTTAAAGTGAAAAATTGTGAATTTAATATGAAAAATTGTGAATTTAATGTGAAAAATTCTCAATTCAATATTTAAAATTCTGAATTTAATATAAAATCTCAATTAAATATGAAAAATTATCAATTCAATATTGTAAATTCTGAATTTTATAGCAAAAATTCTGAATTTTACATGAAAAATTCTCCATTGAATAATTTAAAAATATTAAACAAAATTTTGCGAGATCAGGACTTTTTGGTGATGCCGTTTTTGCTCCAAGCTTTTTGGCGACGCACTTTTTGGAAATTTAAGTATCTATTTGTATTTAATTTTTGTACTTAATTCTAATGAATAAAAAATTTATAATCTAAAATTGCTATAAATAAATTTTCAAAGTTAAAATAATTTCAAAAATGGGAACAGGACATTTTGACACCAGAAATTAATTTTTTATAAATTAGTTTATTAGAGGCAAAAATGAAATAATTTTTCATAAGTTATGATTTTTGGGAATAAAATAAATTGAATTTTTATTAAAATAATTAAATTTTTTATTATTTATTAAATTGAACATTATTTTTATTATTTATTAAATTTATTACATTGAACAATAGGCCTAGTAGAGAAAGACGAAGACCGTCTTACCTAAATGATTACATCGTGGATTCAAATTCTTCTGAGGACGAATCTGGTGGGAGTGTTGAATATTAGATATTTTAATTATATGAAATATTTAATATATACTTTTTTTGATAAATATTTTGTTTGAATATTATCAATTAAACAGTGTTTTGAAAATAAACTTTTCGTGTGTTACAACTAATTTATAAAAAAAATTAATAAAAAAATAATTTCTGGCGAAGAAATGTTCGTTCCCATACTTGAAATTATTTTAAATTTGAAAATTTATTTATAGCAATTTAAAAATATAAATTTTTTATTCATTAGAATTAAGTACAAAAATTTAATAAAAATAAAAACTTAAATTTCCAAAAAGTACGTCGTCAAAAAGTCCGATCTCGCAAAATTTTGTTTAATATTTTGAAATTATTAAAAGTGAGAATTATTCATATTAAATTCAGAATTTTCAATATGGAATTGAGAATTTTTCACATTGAATTCACAATTTTGCATTTTAAATTGAATTTTTTGAAAATATTTTTGCCGATTTTGTGAATTCGGAAATTATACAAAATTGGCATAAAAATCAACTGTGGGCATTTGTCCGGGTACCCCATCAAATGTAACATAATGTAATGTAATGAATGACATATTAAAACCTGGGCAAAGCTATTCTTCCTATGCATTCAGAAATGAATCCAACGTTTCCAAGGAGAGTTCTGTTGTCTGCTTCTTGAAACACGAAGATATTTACTGAACTGGATGTCTTATCGCAGTTAACAAATGATTAAATTATTCAAATAAAATATCGTTGCACATAGAATTATGTCAGGGAAATCAATGATATGATGAAAATCTATTAAACATCTTGAACTCTTAATTGGGTTACAACTTGCCAGAGGATTTTATGGGAAAAAATCATTCCGTTTAAGTACTATTTCCTCCAAATTTGAAGTAGAACTTTTTCGTCGAACAAGGAGTAAAATGACTTTTACTAATATCAAACGATATTTGCGCTTTGACATGAACAGACAAGAGGCGCAAAATTAAAAACAAATTTATTTAATCATATTAGAGAAATATTTGATGAATTTCCATCATATTATCGAAAACACATTGCCCCTCATTACTCTGTGAGTTGATAAGCTGCTCAGGACTCGTTCATGTCAAACAAACCAGAAAAGTTAGGTATGAAATTTTGGTTGTCAGTCGACGTTATCTTCACGCATATAAACAAAATCCTTTCGTGTTAAAAATCTATCAAAAACGGTAATCAATTGAGAGATGTGTTTACAGGACAGTTTGAAACAAGGGCAAGAACATCTCATGTGACTAATTCTTTAGCAATATCGAATGGGCTAAGTCTGCTTCGAAATAGTACAACAATTTTCAGTACTAAGATCAAATTGCGGACATTCCCAATCAAATTCATAACCTTCAGTCCTCATTTGATTTGAACAAAATCAACAAACTAAAATATCAATGCAAGCACAACAAATCCAATATTGATTCTTATGGTAAAAGAAAGCCGCATGTAATTCATTATTATAATTATAAAAATGTAGAGTAGAAAGCATGAATGCAATGATTCAATTGTACAACTCAGAAAGTGCTCTAAAATGATCAACTGCTGTTTGAAAAATTCTTCTGGATATGGTGGTGTCGATTTCCGGGATATGTTTCAAAGAAGCAGCACAATCGAAAGTTTCACAAAATTAGTTTTATTGCGGATAATTATACAGCTAATAAAAGTAACAATAAAAAGTCATATTTTTTTGAGAGCTAGCTTTCAAATTACGTATATTTTTAATTGCATTGAAACACAAACCCTTATATATCTCAAGTATAAATTGACTTGATCTACTTTCAAAATAAACGGCTAAGTGATGAAACAAAATTTACGAAATTTTAAAACATCAAAAGTTATTACTCTATGATTTCCTGTACCATAGGCAAGTGTCTCCAGAATTCCCTATTGCCAACAAATGAAATATAAAGTAATTTCTAAAAGCAACCATTTTATTACATTAAACAAACTATCAGGCTATAAGTGAATTATTTTTGTTAATTTTAAAATTCAATTTTAAAAAATATATAATAAATGCACATTGAAATAAAAGTTACAACTTTTAACTATTTTGGAAGCACTTTTTAACAGATATTTTTTCTATTTTTTTATTAGAAACTATTCTCTTTATCTGCCAAATTTTCCGATTTAATACACAAATGCGATTTCCGTAAGCCTTTCGAATCGGAAGGGACTTTTTCGAAATGAGACGGATCACTAATAGACTTCCGTTTTCTCATAATTTTATTCGAGTATATCGGAGGAATTAATTGGAAATGTCGACGCAAATGGGAAATAATATTAGAATTAATGATACTCCGAGTATTCGTAAAGTAGAACTTGATTCGTGATTCGGTGGATTTCAACTGCCGGCATAAATAACAAACAAAACAACCGTCCTTCGTCAACGACGAATCATCATTGACAATCTCGTAAACATTAAAATCGACATCTCGTTCCAAATGACAATTAATAAATTTGGTACAGACGAATTTAATTATTTCATCGTGAGAGGAATCTCCACACAATCTCGCGCCAGCAATATCGACAGAGTCAGTCGCTCTTAGTAGTTGGTTTTCTTCTGTGTCAATTTTCGAAAAATGAGTTTTCATATGTGATAAAATATGGACGGTATCCAATAAATTTTCGTCGACATCCAAAGAGAACTTGACGAATTCATTACAGATTTGATTGTCTGAATTTATCTTAATCGAGCAACACAAAAACCCTTGAAGATTTACCGTTTGGTAAAGCGTGAAATTGAGCGAAGTTGCATTACCCTCGGAGAGTTCTAATGTCTGTCGAAAGAATTCTAAGACTTTATTTTTAAGGTTTGAGGTACACATAAAATACCCCATTTGCTCTAAATGGAATAGTGTGAGTTTTTTAATTGAATTTGAAATTTCGACTTGATTGTCATTTAAATTCAAATTCTTAGTTATTTTACTACTGATCGTTTGGACAGCGTTCATTAATTTCATCTTTAAAATCGGTGAAAATCGAAATTCCGTCGGATAAATGCGAAATAACTCTAAATCAATGTATTTCACGCGTTC
>MQRK01251196.1:0-16371 GCA_001938485.1 Girardia tigrina
TTCAATAGAAAATTGCTGATGATGATTTTTTTAAAAATCGAAACATGTCCAATAGTTGTATTAAAAAAGCTTTGATCAAATTATATTTTCGAAATATATATATATATATATATATACAGTCAGGGGCAAAAGTTTGTGAACGCTTGTTTTTAAATTGTCTTTTGCACCCAACTGCAATTATATTTACAAAAGCACACCAAAATACAAAGATTTTATTAGAACATTATAATAAGACACAAATATATCCAAACGTGTCATAACTGGCACATAAACCATGAAAAATCAGTGTATATTTAGTATTTTGTGTATTGATATTTAATATTATTATTAATATTAATATTTCAACCAGTCTCTTTGACTGGTTGACCTTGGACGACCAGATCGCGATCTTGAACATAANGAACCAGTCTCCCTTTTTCTCTGAACAGTCTGACACACAACTCCAAGAGAAACATTAAGAGTTGTAGCTATTTGTCGATAAGAAACGCCGTGCTTCTGCAATACCAAAAGTGATGCACTCAGTTCTGTTGTTAGCTCCTTGCCACGGGCAGGCATGATTCTTAAATAAATAATGACAATTTATAACTTGAAAAGTAATAAAAATAAAATATGCATTTAATCATTTAAATGCTTTATGTATGCTTAACAAGGAATACACAAACATGTAGTGCAACAACAGAAAGCAGTATAGAAACAAGCGTTCACACATTTTTGCACCTGACTGTATATATATATATATATATATATATATTTGCTAAATATATTAGAACAATAATATCTAAAGATGTACAAGAATTTCCGAAGGCTCTGTATTGTCTTTTTAGGGTTTCTAACCGATTCATAGTTTATGACTCAGTTATCCGTTCGGTCAGGGAGGCTGATATAAGAATAATATTTAAATAATAATAATAATAATAATAAATTAATAATAATAGAAATTATTTTCTAAGATAACTTAAAAAATAAGGCCTAAACAACGTTTGTGAGAAACAGAATAAGTATAATGAGAGAAGAAGTACGAGATAACATCTTTCACAGAAGATTTTTGAGGCCTTTATTATAATATATTGTTTCATTTATTTAATCATTTTTGAATACTTTTCAATTATTTAGTAATAATATATTCACCTCAGATGTTTAAATAATTTATTATACTTTAGTTATGATACAAAATCAATTTTATATGAGAATCTTTTGTAAAAGATAAATTTAATCGTTGAGAAAACGAAATATGTAAAAATATATATTTGGAGTCTATTTTAGATTGGTTTGTAAAAACTACTAAATAATAAATGTATATTGATGAAATATGGATTAGTGAATATTCTCAGCAAAATCAATTGAGTAATGTATGAACATTTGATTTATTAAATAATTTTTTTCAATCTATATTGTATATCTTTGTAATAAATTTATGCATTTTCTGATATTATCTTGTGTTTCATGGTAAATTTTGAAATTTTAAAAGGTTGTGCTAAACATGAAGCCATGGATTTATGTTAGGTAACCAAATATATTCTTTCTACAGTAGAACTCGGTTAATAGCACCCCGGTTTATAACACAAACCAGTTAATATTACGGAGTTTCGTGGCACAAACTTTTGAAGCCAGGGTTTACAGTGAGTTTTACTCGGTTAATGCCACCTCGGTTACTGGCACAACTCGGTTTATGGAATAGGTTATTCTGTCATGACGCCTCCTTTGTGCCAGGTTAATAGCACAGTGGATGGGTATGTTAAAGTTAAGTGGATTAAGTGGCTAGTGAATCATGGCATGACAAAGACAATTAGCAATTGTTGCCATGGTAAAGTAAAGAAACACTTGAATCTCCTGCTTTTTTATGATTCTCGTTGGATGAATAAGCCAGATACATCACAATTTGCATGACATTGTAAGGGCGGATTTAGGGGGGGCAATCGGCACAAACTGAGTTTAGCTTTGATCTTTTAGATGCAATGAATTTGTTGAGACGAGCTTGGAATGAGGTTAAATCGTCCACAATTTCCAATTGCTTTTCTCATGTTGGCTTCACAGTTTTGTCTCTTGAGTATCACGGTCTAGTTGACGCTTCTTATATCAACATGTAGGAGAAAACAACTGGGAACGACTGCACATTTCTGGAATGGCCTTTGATGACTACGTTGAAATTGATTCAGAAATCACAACAACAGTCGAGTTTACAGAGGAAGCCATTATCGATTAAATCCGAAGTAAAGTGAACGGGAATGAACCTGAAGAAGACAAGCCTCTTATGGTTCCTACCTCAGTTCTAAACGCAATGGAAGTAAAAGTCTATTTGGCTAAAATACGTTTATTTTTGCAGAACCAAGAGAGCAATTCAGAAGTACAAGAAAACCAAATTGATGATCATGATGATTTCGTCACAAAAATCTGTTTGAGGAAAAAGAAACAAACCATTATTTCTGATTATTTTGTTAAATTGTACTTTCATATTGTACTTTACAATACATGTTTATACACTTATTCTCTTTTATTATTGAGATGGTATTCAAACAATCGTTCTCGGTTAATAGCACACTTTTTCAGGTCTGGAGGGTAGTGATATTAACCGCATTCTACTGTATTTGCCTTTTTAAACATGTTGTTTGATGCTCTCCGATTGTTTAACGATTTGCTTAGAAATACATAAGGATTTTATCAGTTAGCAAAACTGTTTAGACAAATTCATTTTGATCAGTGAGATTATTTTACTTGCAAAGAAGCGTAATTTGTGTTTGTTGGTGGTGTGGATTCAAACTCAACTCTAATTTCCCAGAAGCGTTGCAAAAAAGTTTTACATCATTTAGAGTAAACACACAGGAACCAGTAGAACAGCCCATCATTTTCTTTAAAAAAATTGCTTTGGATGATGAAACGCAAGACCATATGCTTCCCTAGAGATTGGTAGCTTTAGTAACAATGATTTGAAACCAAAACCTCTTCCCATATTATATAATGCAAGTAACAAAACCATTACAACATCTTCCTGAACTAAGACATATTTGAAACGTGAATTAACTCATCAAAAAATACTAAAGCATTTGACTATCTGCTTATCTCTTATTTTCTGAATTCAAGGACCAGTGTTCTTCAAATCGAATTTGAACTTGTGATGAAAATTCGACTATTTACAACAATGTTAAAGGAACTAATAACAGAAAGTTCCACAAGGCATGATTTACATTAAACAATTTGCATTTTACCAGATCCTTTGATTTCGATGGACCTTTTTGCGTCCGATTGTTACTCATTTCATTCTCTAAATTATCACAAGAGTAGTAAAAAATTTACTTCAACTATCTAAAGAAAGAAGCATTAAACATTATACAAGCTAAATTTATTTTTATAAGAATGCAAAGTTCCCGTAAACATTAATGCCATCACCCGTATTATCAGGAGATACATAAAAATATAGGAATACAATTATTATGAGATGATCTGACGACATGTTCGACCGCTAATGAATCTCCCACTTCACCCGTCGGGCAAATCTCCAATCTCATTGAGCTATGGAAACGTTTTAAGCATAAAAGACAAAGTAATCTATATCAAAATTTTAAAAAGCTCAAAAATTGTATTTATTTAAACAAACGTTTTCATATTGGATAGTAAAATGATAAAATAAAATTGGATTGGAACATGTGGAAATCAGGTCTCGAATTCCTCGGGGAAAGTTTTATCAAATCAGTGGGCACTACAACAATATTAAATATAAAAATCAGTTTGTCACCTTAACTTTAATCTTTTTGAAACTCTTTCAGACTTATTAATTTTAAAACAACGTTTTTTCTGTACTCCCATAAAAAATATTATTTATATAATGAAATTTAAGAATGATGAGGAAAATATGATTTGGAAAAGAATGAACGCAACACAAGACTTTACAGTTTTATATTTTTTAATGTGTGATTTAAACACTTAAATATTTATGTTTATTTGTGGTTCCGAAACATTCTTTCCAACCCTTCAAAGGTAATAAATATTATATTGGTATTTAAAATCCTTTGATTATAGATTTCATATTTTGAATCTTGGAACGTTCTATACAGTTTTAAAATTTAGTTTATAAAGAAAATGAATCTCAATTCTTGGAGCCCCCATTTTGAGGATCAGATCCAAATAATTTGGATTTGATTGTTGTAAATTATCCCAAATTCGGTTGACCAAATGCATAGTTGATTTTCCAAAAGAGAATAATGAATATTAAGAGATTAAATTTCTATAACTTCTTGCTTTTTATCATTATAAAAAATTATATTACTAACTTTTACAACTATTCGGATTCGTTTTTGAAGCCCTTGCCCACGGCAAATCATAATACCCCTCTTTGCATTTGTCACAGTCCACTCCATCGGTATTGTGTTTACAGTCACAAACGATTCTCTTCTCGTCATTCAAAATACATCTGTTAGAATGTCCATGGCATTGACACCGACCTCCAACAGACAAATCCGAGATTCCATAATACGATTTCGACATGGACCGATCATTCATCGAAAACGTCGACATGTTAAGTATATCTCTATTTCGTCTATGCTTTAGAAAAAACAGTTTACTATAATCAAAATAGGCGGGCATTTGATCATCAAAACGGGAAAGGGTTATTCGTAAATCAGTGACAGTGATCCAGTTTATCAGGGAATCATTAAATTTTCGACCTATTGTCGCACTGTATAAGAGTATGGACTCGGCTTGTCCTAGATTGTTGTCTTTATTTCTTTGATTTAAGTCTATACACGTGGGAACATAGGAATTTTCCTGATTTTCTGGATACGGATACTCTTGAGTAGGGGATAAGTTAAATGCCTTCAAACAGTTTTTTGAATAATACTGCCAAGGAAACCACGAATAACCATAATCAGAACTTTTATAAATCGTTATAGAATCCGGAATCTCACTGCATAATTGCAACGCAACGTAATAAACTTCAAACCGTTTATTAAACGCTATAGAAATGTTGACATGGTTGAGGTTGTTTTGATTATACAAAGGTCCAGAAAACCAACAAGTGTGATTGAGAGGAACAAAAGAATCAGTCAACGATTTAACAGAATAAAACGTCGATTTCGTTTCACTATCGCAAATCTGACAATCTTTAAAATAACTTTTAGAATAATATTTCCAATACGGACAAATATCGTCGGGAAGAATCTCACCGCAACTACTCGACACTGTAATTTTCGCACTTTGTATGATATTCGTAAACGGCGTCGTACACGGATAATCGCGTCCGTGAAACTCGCATAGCGATTGCGGAGATTCGTATAAGACGGACATCGGATGGGAAAACGCAATCAATCCGATAATTCCGATAATATTCAATGAGAATATCGAAAACAATTCCGACATTTGACAATGGTGTTTTGTTGTGTTTTTGTGTTGGTTTTTTAATAATAAAAAAGGTGAATTAAATAGAAATGTGTGAGAGATAACTGGCCGATACCGGTGTCGAATTACTCGTCAATTACTAACCAAACGTGCCAAAAAAAACTAAAAACCAGAGACAAATCGGTGCCAATTAAGGAATATTTGTCTCAAATACAATTGGTGTTTTACATCAGTTATTCACCTGAGACATCTTCCACAACAACAAGCGCTATCAACACCAAATTCGCTGAAAATTACGAGGAAAAACAAATTACGCTGATTTTGCTTTTTTCTTTCTCTTTCGTCGTTAGTTTTTTGTTTTCCCTCCAGAAAATGATACCAACTTCAATTCGATTTCTACAGCCTGAAGACCACACTTAAATGGAAAAAATGCGAACGCGAACCGCCAAAAAAACTGTTGTCATCAAAAAATTGAATAATTCGGTGATGAGGATGATTAAAGAGAGCGAATTTCGATTTAACAGGCCATTTGAAATCACATTTCACACCTTATGAACAGGAAAATTATAGCTGGTACCCTAATTATGGTTGCAGGAATGGCAACTGTGAATAGTGTAATCCAATTAGAATATAGAAATATATCATTTGGCATTTTACTTTCACACTTTAACTGACATTTTCAACATTTATATTCCATTTGGTTTTTTGTTTTGTTTTTTTTTTCAATCCGGAAGAAGAAAAAAAAGTCGAGAAATTTTTCTGAATTTTATTTTATTTTATTTTAATTTTTTTCTGTTATTTTTCCTTTTTTTTCGTTTTTTTTATTATTTCAATATAAATATTTATTTGAATAGTTGTTACAACAAAAAAAATAATCATTGATATTTATGTAGAGAGTATTTTTTTGTTGTTTTTTTTATATTAATTTAAATTTAATTAAAAAAAATTTTTTAATTTTATAAAATTTATATTCTATGTTTTTGTATATTGAATATTTAAATAAATTATGTTGTTAAGAACTAATAAATTAATGAAATAATAAAATATTTTTAAGATATTTATGAATTAAGTTTTTTTCTTTAATTTTTTAATTAATTTAAATTAAATTTATCTTCTTTCTTTTGTATATTGAATAATTAAAGAAATATTTAAAATTGATAATCTATTTTTAAAATAATAAATTTAAATACGTATTATTAAACAATTACTTATTTATTTTCTTTTTTCTGTAGAATATGATATTGGATAAAAATGGTTTTAATAGGTGTTTTGAAATAAGTACTTAATAACTAATAAATAAATAAAATAATAAAATATTATTAAGATATTTGCATTATCTCTCAATGCGCCTTAGTTTGCCCTGGACCAGGACCATCTGAGGAACATTACACTAGGCTGACACCTTCAGATGGTTGATCCAAAGCAAACATATATAAATATAAATAAATATATTATAATATTGATAAATTATAATTAAGAGAAATAATGATAAGATTATCCAAATCAATAATTGTTTTGAAAATTTGAATATTTTTTTTAATTTAATGAATGATACTTGACTAAAAGATTATTAATAATTCAACAAACTATAATTAATTCATCTTGCAACTTGCAAACAATTATCTGAATATATTTATTCCATTTGGTTTTTTATTTTGTATTACTTTTTTTTTCTGTTGTTTTTCGTTTTTTTATTATATTTTTTTAATACTTTTATATAAATATTTAATGAATGGTTGTGGTAACAAAAAATAATCATTGATATTTATGTATCGAGTATTTTTTGTCGTTAATTTTTTAATTAATTTAAATTAAATTAAAAATTATAGTTTGAAAATATTATTTTTTTGATTTTTTTTGTATATTAAACAATTAAAGAAATATTCTTATTAATAATCTTGAAAATTGATAATTTAATTTTTAAATATTAAATTTACAAATAATTATTTTACAATTACTTATTTATTATTTTTATTTTTGCATAAAATCAAATTGGATAAAATTACTTTAATTTGTATATAGAAATTGTGTAATTAAAAACTAATAAATAAATAAAATAATAAAATATTATTAAGATATTTGTATCAACATCCCTTGGACCAGAACCATTTGAGGAGCATTACACTAAGCTTCCACCTTCGGATGGTTGATCCACAGCAAAACATATATTGACAGAAATAATACTGAGTCTTGTGAACGCTTATTTAATTTTTTGAAAAATAATTTTGTTATAGCTTTTTAAAGAATTTGTGCGTTTCGGAACTTATTTTTCCATCATCAGTAATTATATTTGTTAACTACTTTTTTCTTTTCTTTTTTTTATTATTTAATATTAATTTTTTTTAAATTATGTTTTTTTTTCAAAAATAGAAATAAAAATATAATAATAATAATAAATTTTAATTAAGATAAATAATTATAAGAATATCTTGATCAATAATTGAAACGGATATTAAATATTTAATTTTACATTAAATGAATATTACTTGACGACAACAACCCATACAATATTGCTTTGAACATCAGACGAAAAATTATCCAAAATATTATTAATAATTCCACGAACTATAATTAATACATCTTGCAACTTGCGAACAATTATTAAATTCCATTTGATTTTTCGATCTGAAAGAAGAAAAGCAATTCGAGAATTTTTTCTGAATTTTAATTTATTTTTCTTTTATATTTCGATTTTTTCTCTTTTTTTTCTTATTATATTTTTATTACTTCAAAATAGATTTTGAAGTAATAAAAGGTTAATATTCAAGGTTAGATTTTGAAAATTTTGGAATAATTAAAAACATTTATATTTTTTTTGACCTATCAAAGATGGAAAGCAAGAATCAGCATTTACGGCATATATTACTTTTTTACTTCCGAAAAGGTAAAAATGCTGTACAAGCAAGAAGAAAATTATGTGAAGTGTATGGAGAAGATGTGTTAACAGAACGCCAATGCCAAAACTGGTTTAAAAAATTTAGATCCGGAAATTTTGATGTTGAAGATTCTTCACGTTCCGGAAGGCCCATTGAGGCCGACGATAACATAATGAAGGCATTAATTGATTCAAACCGGCGAATAACAACTCGCGCAATTGCCCAGACATTACATTTATCTAATTCGACCGTCCATGATCATTTGAAGCGCCTAGGTTTTACATCAAAACTCAATACATGGATTCCTCATAATCTTACCGAACGAAATTTATGCTGTCGTTTAGACATCTGCGATATGCTTCTCAAACGTCAAGAAAATGATCCATTTTTGAAGCGCATCCTCAATGGAGATGTGAAATGGGTAGTCTACAATAATGTAAAACGCAAGATATCTTGGAATAAAAAAGATCAACCTACCCAAAGCACTTCGAAAGCTGACATTCATCAAAAAAAGTGATGCTATCTGTTTGGTGGAATTTCAAAGGAATCGCATTTTATGAGCTTCTTCCGGACAAAACTACGATCAATTCGGATGTCTACTGTCATCAGCTGGACAAATTAAATGAATCTCTTAAACACAAAAGGCCAGAATTGATCAATAGAAAAAATGTAGTGTTTAACCAAGATAGTGCCAGACCTCATTCAAGTCTGGTAACTCACCAAAAGCTGTTACAGCTTGGATGGAACATCATGCCTCACGCACCATATTCTCCCGACCTCGCACCTTCTGATTATCATTTGTTCCGGTCTCTACAAAATTATTTAGATAGTAACACTTTTGGATCAAATGAAGATGTTAAAAATCACCTGGAAAAGTTTTTTAGCAGCAAAGAACAAATATTTTATGAACGTGGAATCATGTCACTGCCAGGAAGATGAAAGAAGGTATTGGACCACAATGGTCAATATGTATTTCAATAAAATATATATTCGTCATAAAAATTTGTCTTTTACTTTTATACAAAAAAAACGAAATGATTTTCCGAACAACCCAATATATAAAGGAAGGGGAAAAATAAAACTCTCGTATCTTAGCTTCTTGGATGAGAAATGGTAACATTTTTATTATTTATAAATTTTCTATCTATCTCTTTCAATCAATGGCTATCTTTTAATGTTTTTCAGAGTTTATTAGATCTTCTATGAAAGTGGAAAATTGTGATATAAGTCACTTGACAGTTCGAACATTTTCTTTCAATTGAGTTAATAATTATTCAAATGCTATCGACAAAGTATCTAAACTATCTTCTACTAATATAAGCTGTGTAAAATTAATACAATATTGAAATACAATTTCAGTCATTCTCGGTAATTATAGACTAAACTTATCCACACAACATATCATATTTGTATACAAACATTAAAGCATCAATTTTGTACAGAAAAAGTGAATCAGAATATATTTTTGTTTCTTTTTACTCAATATGGTACATTTTTTTTGTAGCCAGTTAAATAAAATACAATATCAAGTAAGCATTTTTGACATTTAATTGTCACAAAAATTGAGGAGATGCCACATTTTTTAATAAAAAAGAGAGCTGTTAGAACTTTTTTGAATGTTTGATGTTTTGTGTTTGAATGTGTATGTTGATTTGGAATTGTGTCTCTCCTACCCAGATGGATGATTAATATTTTAATTCTTATTATCTAAAAATATGTAATGTTTAAATTTAGTTCTAATTTTAAATAATTGTTAAATTTTAAATAAGTTAATTAATTTTATTTAAAAGTTTTAAATAAATAAATCAAATTAATATTTTTAAATAATTAATAAACATTTAAATTTCTAACCAATAAAATGTTGAATAAATATTTTAACAATTTATGTAATTCTCCATTTACTCAGATAATAAGATTAAAGTCATTAATTAATTAGTTAGAATGCAATCATACAAAAGCTTTGACAAAGATTGTCTTGAGGACTGTTAAACTTGTTATGTTAATAAATATAATTAAAGTCATATTGGTGTTCTTAATAAGGGCATAAGTACAGAAAGATGGAAAACACTTCCTTAACCATTTGAATTTGTATTATTGAGCAAATATTATGTTTGTATTTAGAAAGATTTAATTATGAAGTTATTAAAATTTCAGCACAATATTTATTCTTATGAATGTTAAAAAAAAATTTTACGGATTCCATTATATTTTTATTACATTCTTTTTTTTCACATTTTCATCTTGAATGTTTTTTTTCAGTATTTTAAAAAAAAGCAGTTACTTTTCTTTAATAGAAAAAACACATGTTAGTAAGACGACTTTGGGGATTTTATTTGTTGTAAAACCTGCTGTTATATATAAAATTATTTTTTTATCATTCATTAGTTACGTTTAATATTTAGAGAGAAGAATATCAGCTGATAAAGTACATTTAGGTCGCTATCTTTTGTATACGTTCAAGATGGAAAGCGACGATTCGAAAGCTTACAAAACTGCCTTTCAAAGATATGTGCATAAAGAAAGTATTTGGTCATGAAGACTTTCCAAGCTCGATAGAAAGTGTAGTGGATCATGGTAAAAAGAAAGCATTTGAGTTCAACATGACAAGAATGTATCTAATTGTCATGACATGTGCCCGCCAAATGTAATTAAACTTAACTTTGAGACGTTTTTTGATAGGTTATTATTGTATTTGAAAATCGATTTTTTACACGAATAAGTAGAGGAGAGGCGCGTACTGCAAACTGGTAATATCTTCAGCATCTTCCGAAAAACACAAATTCATCAAAGAAATTCGATGCCTTTTTTGTGGGAAATAGAAATGATCCACTATATTTTAATATTCTAAAAAAAGAACAAACTGTTAAGACTGATTCCAAATGCAACGAAGTGGATAAATTTTCAGAAACTATTAGGTATGAAGCGCAGCATGCGAGTCAAAAAAAGAAATAAACTACATACTTCATGCTGAGAAAATAATTAGTTCGTTTGGATAGAAAGTTCATAGCCTACCCCCATATTTATTTTATCTTTTATCATCTGACCTCTGCAACAAAGTTTAGTAGGAAAATATATTTCATTCTAAAGTGTTTCTAAAGAATAAAGATAATAAGGATGATAAATTTTTAACTTTTTTGATGGCATTTTATAGAATATGAAATTAACAAAACAGAAAACCATTTCATTCCAACTTTTGTTCAAATATACCGGTTTGACCTGCAAAGGCGTCCTCAGTGTTAAGATAATATATAAACAAGAGTTGTCCTCTTTTTCAAAATAGAAAATTAATTATTACAATTTTGGCATTTATGGAAATATTTATAAATACTTTAATTTGATTTGATGAATCACTTTGCATGGTTTAAAATGCTTCATTAATAATTCTTAAGCGATTATTCTTTCATAAGATATATCAAATTCTAAAATTTTAAAGTCATTATCATGCTTTTTATTCAAATTTTTACAAACGTTTTAGTTTGAATTAAAAGCCTTATAAGGATTTCAAAATTTTAATGGAGAGCTGCGATGTTCCTTAAATTTGCACAGTGAATCTTCCAATCATATTAAAATATTTTAAAAATATATTAAAAGATGCAAAAATTGTTATAATTAATTAACTATTTTAAAATATTTGACAGTCTGTGATTTCGAATTTCGAAATGCATTCTAAAAGTCAGTTTTGCGAGTCATTATTGATCAAACATCACAACAATTTTATAAACATTCAAAAGGAAATTGTAAAGTTACTATTTTAAACATTTTATTTCACATTGTGATATGTAAAACATGTTTAAGTCTAAATATTTAACTATGGTTTTTACTTTTTTATATTTTTCGTGAGGGTTCGTGATAAAAATCCAAAGTCATTATTTGCAAACTTTATTTCTACAACAACTTTCATTATTCAAACAAATTTATGAGGAACAATATTTCAGTTACATAAACCAGATTTTCAAATTCTAAATATAAATAATAATATCGATGTATATAAAGGGTGGGCCAAAAGTAACTACACAATTTATTTAACCTTTTTTTCCTTTTATTAAATTTAACAAACAATAAAACAAAAATAAACTTTAAAAGTTATATTTCATTAATTTATCTTTTAAAGATTACATTATTTAGGTGTTTTCCATTTCCCGATTGTAGAATACTACATCTTTCTATGGTAGTTTCCATTACCCTGTTTAAAACTGATGGATTAATCGATCTTATTTCCTCGGTTATAATTTTCTTTAGATCTGACATTGAGCTTGGGTTTCTTTTGTATACACAGTCGTTTAGATAACCCCATAAGAAGAAATCAGGTGCGTTAAGATCTGGAGATCTTGGAGGCCACTCAATGTCACCACGTCTTGAAATAATTCTGTCACCAAAATTATCTCTTAGCAAATTCATATTCTCATTTGCAGTGTGATATGTGGCCCCGTCCTGTTGGAACCACATATCCGGTTTACTTTCGATGAATGGTAAAACAATCTCTCTGATCATTTGACGATATCTTATTCCATTCACATTGATTTGGTGACCATAAGTATCTTCGAAAAAATAATGCCCAATTATTGCTTCAGAAGTAATACCGCACCACACAGTGCATTTTTGGGGATTTGAAGTTCGTTCAATAACCTCCATGGGATTTTCTAAACCCCAGAACCTCAAATTTTGCTTATGTATATATATACTCTCCATCCAAAAGTGAGCCTCATCAGCCATTATCATTTTGTCAATGAAATCTATAATTTCGACCACCATTTGCAGAATTCTGACAGAATAATGATCTCGTTTCTGAAAATCATTCGGTTGAAGTTTTTGGCAGATCTGAATTTTGTAGTATTTCATTTTCAGATCAATTTTTAAGATTCGCCTAAGAGATGTCCTCGAAATATTCAGATGACTCGAACGTTTTCTTGTCGACAATCTTGGTTTGAATTGAACATTTTATTCTACGCGTTGGATATTTTCTTCGGATCTCACAATCTTAGGATGCCCAAATCTTGGCAAATCTACCACACATCCAGAAGTCAAAAATTTATTTAAAATATTTAAAATTGTTCTTCTCTCTGGAACATTTTTAGTTTTATAACGCTTTTGAAATTTGCGCTGAACAGAAATAATTGAATTATTGAATTTTATTGATCATAAATATTCTTTGCTCAGTTGTGTATCTTGGCATGATAAAAATTCAAGGCCCGTGGAATAAAATAATTTTAAAAATTTTAAACAAAAGTAAACCTGAAAAAAAATTTAAACAGAATAAATTGTGTAGTTACTTTTGGCCCACCCTTTATATATTTATATATGTATGTTAATTTATTCAATTTTACATAAATCCTATTTTGTTTTTGTTTTATTAATTCTTGCAATGTTTATTAATTGAAATATAAATTTAGATCTTTAAAAATATTTTAATGGACATGTCCTATAAAAATTCAGTTCCTTAATAATTTTTCTTTAATTTTAAAATTCAATTATAAATTATTTTTTAATGAGAATTTCCGTTGCCAATTAAATTCAATAAACATTATGATTTTTATTTTAAAAAGTGTTACAAGATATATCAAAATCTTCTTTACAATATTCTTTTACACTGAAACTGTTATTTTAATTGTGATTTTTTTAAACCTTATTTTTTATAAAAGTTCTTTCAATTTAATTAGTAAAATATTATCATTAAAATGTAATTTTTTATAAAACTTATTTCATTTTAATTAGTAAAAATATTATCTATAAACTTAAATTTTTTCTATATAATTTCTTTCGACAGTTATTTCAATTTAATTAGTAAAATAATATTTTTTAATTTATCTCAAATATAATTATGATTTTTAATTTAAAAATATCAAAAATTTACAGTTCACCAAAAAGAACCTCTAACAATATGTAAATCATGTTTAAATTTAAAAATTAACTTTAGTTTATACTTTTTATATTTTATCAAAATTATTTATAACTCTTTTTTTAAATATGTTTATTTATTTATTATAGTTGAAATTTTAACTTCAATAAAATTGTATATTTAACTTTTTAAATAAATTAATATTTATTCAACTAGCGCGCTCGGCCCGCTTCGCGGCCCTCTCTTGCCGGGGGTTCAATTTTTTTTATATTATAAAAGCCCAAGTCACTCACTGCCTGCCTCACTGCCTCACTAATGCTGTAAGGTAAATTTTTGAAATAATAACAGAATTTTTCATAATAAATTGATATTTTTCCACATTAAATACAGAATTTTTCATAATAAATTGATATTATAATTGTTTTAAAGCTGTGAGAAGTGTTTGTAACTTAAATTTCAAAAGTCATTTTTTCTTTACTTAATTTCTACATTTATTATAAACAATTTTCAAACAAAATTTTCAACTTTTTTCTCAATTAATAATTAATTCATCGATCTCTGTCTCAAAGGCGGGTCTAGGGGGGTGACTAAGGTGGCTAGCCACCTTCTCTTGTTTCTTGACACAAAATTAATTTGGTTAACCTTTTTGCATCATAAATAAACGAGCAAAAAAGGAATGTAGTGAAGTGTACTGAGGAACTCAGTTTCATTGTTTATAGAAATATTGATTAAAGACAAGAAAGTATTCTTCAAAAAATAAATGATTTAGAAAAAGTGAACTTCTTAAAAAAATTTTGGAAACCCTCAGGTAGTTTCAAGTTTGAAAAGAAGAGCTTCTCGATGGGCGAAGGTATGACAAAAAGGATCACAAATTTCTTCTGTTTATTCAACATTCCGTGCTAATGTTGATGACTGGCTTTCTTCAATTTATCGCAAAGCCAAAGAAATTGAGTAGTCTTTTAATTCTACTGAAAAGCTCCAAGGTTTTGTAATCGTCAAATTCATCGTTTAAATACACCTGCTATCTCATCTTTTGAGTACTACAACCGCAATGTAGTCCTTCCATTCCTCGACAAGGTTTCATTTAAATTAGCAGCAAGTTTTACAAAAGATGAAAGATCACTATATGAGCTATGTACTTTGATTCTAGAAATTATTGTCGCCAAACACAACGATGATTCGGAAACATTATCAAAACAACAAGTGGCTAAGTATTATGATATTCTTCCAAACCCTTCTGACCTTAATAATGAGTTGCAACGATGGAAAAATTTGTGCATAGATAACAAAATTTCTGGAATGACAATCACTCAACTTCTTCAATAATACTTTGATAGTACAATACTGCATTCTTCCAAATATTCGTGAGTAAATCCTTATTCTTGCAGTGTTGCCAATTGGAAGTTTGGAGTCACAGCTTTCATTCTCTTGTGTACATTGCATTCACTTATATCTACGAATACCGATGGAAACTGCCAGACTGTCTGATTTGCGTGTGATTGGAATGCATTATAATATTTCATCATTTTTTGTCTGAACGGAACAAATTACAAATATGTTCATTGCGTTACTTACACTTAAGATTCAAGCGCAATCACTTTTTATGACTTAGTTTTGTAGTTTCTATTTAATATGCGCTTCTTTGAAAAGATTGTGTGATTTGAAATTCTTTTCATCTATGAAACATGGAATATACTCTTAATTTCGTAAAAATAAATTCTAAAATATTTAAACGAGAAAACCAACTTGTTTCAAATCGTAGCCACCCCCTTTCAAAATCCTGGATCCGCCACTGCTATCTTCCAATAATTTTTCATTTATTTAATATTGCAATCAAAATCATTTTTAATTTTAAAATTTTAATAAAAGTATTTATGAAAATTATTATTTTATGTATAATTTATTTTTAAAGAAAATATTTAATTTTTATATTTGTTTTTTATTGTAAGCTTTTTATGATGTTTTTTTTATAATTTTGTTTTTCAAATGAAATATTATATGCTGTTTTTAATTTGCGTTTTTTTTTAAATTTTTTTTATATTTTTACTATTTTTTGAATTTTTGAAATAACTACCTGATTATTATTTTATTATTATTTTATTAATTATTTAAATCCAATGAGAATTCTGATAAATATTCTGTGTTTGATACTAAATTTATTTTGATTTTAATTTTGAATGATTTAATATCTGATTTAATTAACTGGTTCCATCAACTGACGATTCACATAATGATGTTCTGTTAATATCGAAACATATCGGGAAATAACAAGTGGTTACTCAATACACACACACACACACACACACATATATATATATATATATATATATA
>MQRK01251196.1:16421-31769 GCA_001938485.1 Girardia tigrina
ATATATATATATATATATATATATATATATAATTAGTTTGAAATGGATATTATATTTATTTATTTATCTTTTTGTAAGATGTGTTTGGAAAATAATGTCAAAATGTTTTAAAATTTTTAATTAAAGATTTTAAGATTTGCAACGACTTTACTTTTTCCAGTTTGAGTGTTAATTATTGGGTTTTAATGCCTTATAGAAAGACTTTATTAACATTATGAGAGACAGCTTTTTGAATCATTAATAATAAAACAGAAAACTCATCCTTTGAAACAGAAGAAATTCTATTTTTAAAATGTAACCAGTGATCAAGATCTTTACTCGATCGACTTGATTGTGAATGTTCACTAATTCGGGTTTTGCCTTCCAATTTCGAAACTGAAAATCAGATATTTAATATTCTTAGAGGACTCTCGCGAGATATTGTGTACACAAACCAACAGATGGTTCACAAAATTAAAGTTACATTGGACAAATTATGTACACAAACAATGTTTACGAAGGGATTAAACGAAGAAAACATTGAAAAACAAAAAAAATAAGCAAAGTACCATGTTCTGAAGGATTTAAAGCATTTATGTAGAGTATTTGCAAAAATATAAGTAGAATGTTCAAAGCTTCATCTCGAATAATTTGAAAAACACTTGTGGATTGAAAGCTAATCTGGTTTATAAACTTATAAATTGGTGTAAAAACTCGTACATTGGAGAGAGAAATCGGAATCACAAAACCACAATTAATGAGCATTTACAATAGAGGCGATCAAGTAAGGTTCTTGATCATTGGTTACAATGTGAAAATAAATTCTCTTCTACTTCAAAGTTTTTTCTGAGAGTTTTCTGATTCACAGAAGTTCTTTGATTTACACAATGAGCGCCAGTTTTGGGAATCAATTTTGATAAGACACTTCAACCCATTAATAAACATTCAAAATGGACAAAGTTAAGTCGTGTCAAATCCTTAAATCTTTAATTATAAATTTTGTTATTATTATACTATAATATATTAAATTAAGTTAAATAAACAAATTAATCATCCATTTTTAAACTAACTTTTTAAAAAAGTAACATTATAACTAACAAATAAATTGCTGATGATGGAAAAAGAATTTCAGAAACATGTACAACAATTAATTCTTTAAAAACATTTAGCAATATATAATATAATAGTTGAATAAAATCTTGTATATTCTGTAAGATTAGCCTTTTTAATCATATAAGTTATGAAAAGCTAGAAAATACTCGAAAAATAATATTTAAATATTATAATTAAAGTTTATGTTTAAATTATAATATCTAGAATTATTTATTTGGCAGCCATCCAAGAAAAAACAAAAATATGGAATAACATATATCAGAGAAAAAGTATAGTTTCTAAAATAAAAGAATATCATAAAATCTGAAATAAGACGTCTTCCATGGTCCGAACTTCTCAACGTAACGCGACATCTTCTTCTAGTTTCCAAGAGTGATTGGGATATGGAGGATCAGTCCAAGTCCCAACAAAGAATCAGTGTACATCCCAACCTCAAATGTCTTTAAAACTATCATTTATACAAAATGTTTCCATAACTTTTGAGTTTTGAAAATCGTAAAAAAAATATTTCTTGTAATAAAGATTAAAAATAATAAACAAATATAATAAATAAAAACTAATAATATTATGTTAATATAAATTCGACTAAAGCAGACATTATTTATTAGAAAGTAATTAATTGTGTAAACTAAGTTAAAAACGGAAATCATTACATAAGGAAAGCGCTAAGGAAAAAGCTTTAATCTATTTTATTCTTAATAAAATAAATAATTATTTGTTTATATTATTATTTATTTTATATTCTCTATAACCAGACATCAAAAGTGCTTTTTTTTGTATTTATTAAATCTATTGGTTTATATGTTCTTAAAAAATAACATGCAATGATGCATTTTTATAATTGTATTTTTAATTAATAAAATAAGAATTAAATATTTTATTTAATGCTAAAAATATCATTCTATAAATCTCAAGGGAAAGAAATTCCATTTTCTTGGTCATTGAAAATTGATAATGAGTATTAATATTTTTTTTATTAAAAAAATAATTTTTAATATTTTTCATTGGCATTAATTTCAGAAAAAAATGTTATTTTTATTTATTTATTTATTTATTTGTTGATTTCAAATTCATCAAATAAAATATTTCACTATTTTTTAAAATTAAATTATTAATATATTTATCATTTCTTTGTGTTGATTTAGATCAAATTTTGATATTTAATTTGTAAGAAAAAAAGAAATTACGAAGATCATGAAAGTGACTCTATTTGTGATTAGCAAGACATGGCAAAAATATCACTTGACACCGTCGTTTTCATCAGCTTCTCGTAGTAGAAAACCACCAGTGACAAGTCAGAGAACAGATGCGGTGATACACCGCCTTGCAGTTGGCCACTCCATGTGGTTTGCGACCAATATTGTGCGACTGCTGCCTTCTCCTGTATCTATGGACATTGTGAAACGTCATTTACGACGATGTTGTCTACATGCTCGACACCCGGTGAAGAATCCACTTTAGTCAGCAAAGAATCGCCGTGATTGCATTGCATTCTGTCGACTCTATTTCCACTGAACTCCTGCAATGTGGAAGAATGTGTGATTTCGTGACGAAAGTCTATTTCATCAGTTCCAAGGTATGTTCGCCGCTCGATAAATACTCGTTTCGTTCCTCCATTTACTCAACCAACTGTTCGTCATTCAACTTCCATTATGATGTGGACCTCATTCTTGTCTTGTGGCATTGGAGACATCTGTTTTCTACCTCCCAATACCACAATGTGCGCTGTTACATACCTGGCTGTGCTCTAAAACCACCTGTTGGCATCAGTGCATCGTCTAGGAGCAACGACATTCCAACATATTAGAGATCCCTGTCATACTTCACGTTTGTTTAAACAGTGGCTGCAGGGTACTAACGTTGAAGTAATGATGTGACCTTGGCAAAGTCCAGAGTTGAATCCCATAGAAAATCTGTGGCAAAATTTTTTGTTGAAAAGAATTTGTATTTTTGAAAAGAAACATGTTTTATAATTATTATTAATCGTGTTGATATTTAAATGCTTAAATTTGCAAGATAAATTTTAAAGTTTAAAGTTGTTAATAAAAAAAATCGAATGTCTTTCTTTTGTATCAATTTTGATTTAATTTCGTTCGTCATGTTCTTTTTACAATATTACAATATCTCAAAGATTTTTTTGTTTAAAAAAATCTCGGACTAGACAATTCAGCAGAATTAATTATCAGTTTTCCGTTATCGTCTTGTTGCTATTGTCTTCGTTCGTTTTGCTTCATCAATTCGTGTTTTCGCACATCCTGTGTTATTTGAGCAGTTCGATTGGCGATTTCAATGCCGACAATTATCTGCAGAACACATGCTCGACCGAGGGATTGTATCCGATGAATTTCTTGCGGTCGATATCGCAACATGATAAAACATAAAACTACATGTCGTAAACGACAAGCCTAAAATGACCAGTGATTGCTGCTAATTTTCGGCTTACGAAGCTGCTCTATTGGGTGCCTAGCGTCGTCTAGCAGTTGGTTAGCGTCTCGATCTCGGGGATCAGCTTTCTGAACGTCATTTGACAAACGAAATGCGCTCACTTGCTGATAAAAGATCCCTGTCGACCGCACCTGCAAATGACAGGCTGTCACTTGTTTGCGTTGATCAATATAAAAATAACGATGAAACGAATATATCTTTTCTTGAATTCAGTCATGGAAGATAAATTAGGGAATGTGTCTCTATGTGCCCGGATGCTCTCAGTTCACCACCCAATCAAGTACAAAAGTACCAATTAAATTAATGAAATTCAAAGGTCATTTTGTAAAATTTATTGTTAATTATTTCGGTGGATTACTAACCATCTGCAGACCAAATTAACATTAGTTTTTGCAGCTTATAAATGAAAATGTTATAAAGGTTTTATTTGAAAATAATCTTAAATTACATTAAAAAAATTAGATATTACATTTGGAACAATTTTAAAATTTTTGTCTTTTAAAATTAAATTAAATTATTTTTAATTAGTAAGAATCAAAGAAAATACAAATCATCCATCTGTGTAGGAGAGGCACAATCCGAATCAACATACAACATGCACAGCATAAAACAACAAACAATTCAGTACATTCCTCCAACTGATAATATACGTGAATATGTTTACAAACGAATTTTGATTTTAAAATTCATTTTGATGGCATTAAATTTTTCAGATTTAACAGACTTCCTTTTTGATAAGATTTTGATGCCCATAACGTTTGAGAGCTTTGGTAATTTACTGATTTAAGGAAAACGGAAAAGGAGATTTATCTAGCCTTGATATATATTAATGACGAAATAAAGAGCGGTTTTTTGAATTTTAATAAACTTCCATCGAAATTTAATATCTTTCAAATAAATAAGCCTGAGAATGTTTACACAGAAGAGCAAGAATACAACGTATCGTTGCGTAATTACCTCAAATCTTCTTTTCTTTGAGACTTCTGTCATTAGTAAAAGCATCAAATACAATAGTAATATCCAATTTAATGGTGTTGTCATATTTTGTCAATTGTATCAGGTAATCAAATGATCGAACATTTTGTTACAACGTTTAACTATATATCTATTTTAAGAGTGTCCTACTCATTATCATGTATAGAACCCCTCTATGGTTATCACATAGACAGTTACTCCGAACTACATTACATACTTATTCTAACACGTAACCAACCATGAGAAAACACTTATGTTTTCTCAAAGCTTTTTGAGCATTTGACACATGGCTACTTAACAAGTTAATAATCGTTTATATCGATAACTGAATTTTATACAAACCATCAAATGTAATCATTACTTTGTAATCTCCATAAATACGTTCATGTTGGGGTACAATAGAACCACCAAGGTTGTTCACTCCTTGGATGTTGAAGGTCCATCTCAAAATATGATTCCTCAGAACGCAGTGGTATTGATGTGACAGTATATTACTACCGTCTGTCTTTGCAACTACTTTGCAGTAGATTCAACTTGTTCATCACTAAAAGTTACATTATGAAAATATTTACTCATATATATTTATTCTACACTACTACCTCATCATTATTATTGACTAATCGTTTCAAATTTATTATATGCGGAGCCCTTCGAACGTTATAAATACGGTAATATAATTTTTTAAAATGTATATATAGTGTGGTCAGGGAGATATTTTGGTTCTACCTAGTGATATAAAGACCATTTCTTGTTATCCAAATTTTTCAGAGTCTGGGTTTCTTCTAATTTGTTTGATCAGCTTTTCCGTTTGATCTGACCTATAACTTGATATTGAGGTCTTTCCTCACAACTTTCGTATCATAAAGTCCCTTACTTCGGATTCTGCGGCTTTTATTCTTCACTGGCCGTTTTTCGGATTTTCTATGGAAGCTGGTTTGAGCTGATCTTTATTGTTCACTTCCAGGATTTTTGTGACTTAGTCTGTTATCTAAATTTTTATAGGGCCAAGGGTTATGTCCTTTATTGTGAATCCAATGACGAAAAATCAAAAACTGATTGATTGAAGGTATTTTCCCGATTTTATATTGATAAATTAAAGTAAAGAGTCTAAAACAACAATCTTTCAGCCTATACTTAGGGGGAAGTTTAAAAAAATATATTATTTTACACTAAGTATTAAAGTTATAAACGCTTTTTAATAGACACCTGTATATACTCTTACATACTAGTAATAATGTCAATCCTTTTGTTGTTAAAAAATCTGTAAAAACTTAATTTTTTTTGATTAATAAAAAAATTATTTCGTTTAGATTTAATTATTCGCATTTTAGAACAATAATTTAAATTTTATCTAAATTAATTTTCTGTAATAAAAGAAATAAACTAAAGATTATTTATTTTAAAATAATCAACATAATTTGAAAAATAAATACGAAAAATAGTTTTTTATAAAATTAATTATTTATTAAAATTTCATTTAAAAAATTCATTTACCCTTAATTTTTTACATAATTTTTTTCTAATAAATTTAAATTAATCAATTATTTAATTAAAAAATAAATTTGTAATCGAAAATCTTTATTTTATTTTTAATTTTCTACTTAGTATTAAATTACTTATTTAACTTTTTGTTCATTTAGAAATAATTTTCAAAATGATTTCATTTGTCACATTTTGATTATTTTTTGTAATTTAATACGTCAAATGTTTACAAAAAAAGTTTTCAAACAAGTTTTTTGTCATTCTTTTTTCTAAGAAAAAAGAATTTGATTTAAATTTTGTAAAAAAAGTTATTGTTATTTATATTTTATATCAGTCTTTCTCAACCTTTTTTTGTATTTCGATATGAAATATTCTTACAGACTAGTTATTACAATTTTATTGAAGATATGAAGCCTTGTTTTATGTGGTATTTCTGTGTAGTCTTATACTAAAAAGAATGTAGATTGGCCCGTTACTCCGTTGAATCGCGTGTGGTTCTTAATCGTGTGTTTCTCGTCTCCGTCGTAGCCGGAGATCACCGCCTCGTCGTGTCCAATGGTGAAGTCACTGTTCATGCAAACGGTCGGACATGGCAGAAGGGACAAGGCATGTCGGGAGACCAATTTGGTAGAGATTATGTGGAGCTCCTCTAGAGATAACTCAGCAACAATGATAACGATTCTTTGCTCCATCAGAAATCAATTAATTGTCACCTAAATCCACGGCATAATTGCTCGAGTACAACAAGTCGAACGCTCTTTATCAAACAATTTATTTCAAAAAAAGTGTTTTTTGTATTATTTAAACACCGGTATTTTCAGTTATTTGACAGAGCACTACATTCATGTATTTAATTTTAGTTTCGTAACGTTAATTCTAATTTTAAAATATTAAATTATGATATTTGATTTTGTTGCTTCATTAAACAATATCACATTACAATCTAGTTTTAATTTTATAATTTCTTACAATTTTTATATTCAATGAAATTAAATATAATTTTAAATTTATTAATCCTTATATTTTTATATTCAAATAAAATGAAGTACAATATAGTTTTTAGTTTAATTTATGTTAATCCATTAATTTTACATGTTAAACTTTTGTACATATATTTATATAATTTATAATGTTTAAATTTTAAAATGTTCGATATAAAAAATATTATTTAAATAACTGTAATAAGTTTAGCGTTTAATAAATTCATAGGTAAGTTTTAGAATTAGATCTGTGAGGAATATTTTAAATTTGGTATGTTGAAATTGGTTTGTTGAATTTTGTATGTTGAGTTTAGTATTTGGAAATGTGTTTCTCCCACCCAGATGGAAAATTGATATTTTGGATGTTCACGATAAATTATTCGAGTATAATTTGCATTTTAAAGTACAGCATAAGATATTTAAAAAAAACTTAAAAAATATTAAATTGTTTTAAATTTTCATATTAAAAAATTTAAAT
The DNA here is from genome assembly GCA_001938485.1 of Girardia tigrina. Lineage (NCBI taxonomy): Eukaryota > Metazoa > Platyhelminthes > Tricladida > Dugesiidae > Girardia > Girardia tigrina. Next base: position 23,874 of record MQRK01251196.1, read on the forward strand.
AAAGTAAATAGTTTTCACTAAGTTTTAAAATAAATAAATGTTCTTTATTTACATAAAATCATTTTTTGAATACAATAAATATTTAGATAAAATTATTACTAAAATTACAAAATTTGAACTGTAAAAATAAAATCTGAAAATAATGAAAAATTTGTTCGAATAATTGTTTATTAACAAACATTAACAAAAAAAATTATCAATTTAGAACGATATCGAATGACGAGAGTTTCGCTGAGAGTTGTCCAAAAGACAATTCTGATTGTATTGAAAATAAAAGTTCGAAAACCCATGTTTGTGTTCTTAATAAGATCGAAATGGGAAAATCCAGGAAGTTTCAATTAATTAAAAACATTTTACAAAAATAGATTGGTAAAATTAGCACGATAATGATATTTTAAAATCGGAATAAATTTTAGATATTACGAATTATTAATAAATTAATATAAATTTAAACATTGTACACTAATAATTTGTAGTTAAATTATGTAGATTTTAAAACTTATTTTAAACTAAATCAGATAAAATATTGAAATGTAATTCTGTAAAATTATTGTAATTTAAAAAATAATAATAATAAATTCAATTCGTAAAAATAAAGATTTTAATAAATAACATATCACTACTTATAATTCAGTATTTTTACGTTTAATCAATCTGTCCAAAAACCAAACAAAAGAAAAGTTCATCAACAAAAATTGTTTGAATAATTGTTAATTGTAATAGGAATAATGTTTTGCGTTCTTATGACTTCAAATATTGATCATGAACCCAACAATTGAGAATTGTCAATCGTATGTAAAAGGTTGCTCAACTTGTTTAAATTAGAAGTAGACTTGGGATAAGTTGAAGACGAAGACAGAGAATGAAGCACAGAGCTTTAAATCATGGTCAAACACACTTGGGGTCAAACACAATAGATGAAAAATTATAATGGACGATCCAGCTGATGATGTTCTGTTAAAAAAGAAACATGTGAATTTTATTTAATTATTTTTTTTTTAAAAATCTTATAAATCTTTTAAAAGCGGCCAATGTATTTCTTTGCAATTTTCTAGTACTTTAAAGTTTTAATTTGAATTCTCAACTTAATACTTTGATTATTTAATTATCGGATTAATTACAGTGTTATTCCGAAATATAAAACTTTTGATTACAAAATATAAAACATTGCACCAAAAATTTACTTCTTTACCTTGTTTTTTTCTTGAATTATTCTTCATTTGGCTTAAGAATTCTTAAATAAAATTTAAAAAATTATAAAGTACCAAATTACATATAAAAGTTTGCAAACAAAAATTTGTATTTGTATAAATGTTTTTTCAAGTATTTATAGTAAAAAATGAAATATTTTACAGTAACTTTTTTTATAATTTTAAGTTTTTTATTTCGGAATAACGCTGTAAAAGGAACAATTTGTAGAATGAATCTTTTTAGACCGACATAGTAAATGTTTCGTCTTTTAAAAATCGGGAAAAATTTCTGTTGTGTAAACTTTTTCAGTCAAAATTGCTGAAATTTAATATTTGTTTGTTTACAGGTGGCAAAACCAACCGAGACAACCGAATAAAAATTGACCTTTTACATCTCAGTTATCAGAATTTTAAATATAAATAAATTCTCTCTGGTTCAATTAATAACGAGTGAAAATAAATAATAATAATTTATTATAAATATCATCTTGGACAAATTGGCGTTAGTAAAATATTCTTGAAAGTATTGGTTATATATTTTTATAGAATGTTTAATTCAGAATCCTTCCTTATGATATTAAAATGGCCAAGAGTGTAACGAAAGATTCTTTCGCACGGCCCTAAAAGAGTTTTGACCTCCTTCGGATATATTTGAAAGACTAGTTTTTTCAGTTTAGTATTATACTTAAATTGTATATATGAAATGCTTTTTCACTCAGCTTTAATGTAAATGTTTATTTATAAATTTTTATTTATTATTTTAAAAATATAAAAATTCACAATAAATGATTATTTCTCACTATTTAAATTAGTTTTAAAACAAAAATGAATGAAACAACTTTATTATGAAGTGATGTTCCTAATACTGATGTGCTCTTCTTTCCAGCGACAAAGAAAGATTAGAGGCAATAGAAATTAATATATATATATATATATATATATATATATACGTAAATAAAAAAAATCTAATCTAGTACGGCAATAAAACGCCCGATTTAAATTAAAATTAAATAATTGTAATGAAATAATGGATTTACTACAACTCTCTCATTTCATTATTTCATCATTTATCACAATGTGTTGTAAGTTTCTGGTGAAATCCGTGATTATTAGAACACACGTCAGTTCAATTAATGTTCTTAAAGAATCAACGTCGACAACTCGAGCTAATGAAGATGCAGTCGATTTGAAGGGAATCCACGTCACTTCATTATCAAAACTCCTTCTACAGTACGCATCCTCGGTCACCGATCGATTCTTGCTAGACACGGGTGACAATCAATCTCTGCAAGATCATTGAGAACTGCGGCCGATGATTACTGACGATATGGTTGCATCCCGACGCAGTCGCATAATTATTGAAAACTTAAGCACGGTGACATTACAGAGCAAGAAACTTGTGTGGCACGGATATGAACGATGTCGAGGCGTCACACGATTATGTTGTCCGGCGTACGGTTGATGAACTTCGACATCCGGAAAACATATTCAATAACCTCTTGTTATGAATATTCCACACTTACACACATTTACATCTGTTAAGTTGAGTAAAAAAGATTTTCTCTAACAATATTGTTTCTCAATTTTTTGTGAAATGTTCGATCCACCTTGTGGGTGAGAAAAATAAAGATTATTGGATTGCTTTATCCAGCGATGTATATATATGTATATATATATGTATAATAATATATACGTAAATAAAAAAATCTAATGTGTAGTTTAAATGTACGGCAATAGAACGCCCGATTTAAATTAAAATGAAAGATATGTAATGAAATAATGGATTTACTAACCCCATTGGATTGCTTTATGTATTTAGTTCATGAAAAAACAAATTCGATTGCTTGTTTTAACTGAAATGTAAGCCAAAAATATTTAAAGAGCTGAAGTGCTCACAATTTTTAAATTAAAATTGTGTAAACGAAATATAATTATTAAAACGTTAATTTTTGTAAATTTAACCACTTTTAAATTTTATTTTTTTAACAGTTAATCTTAAATTATTTTTCAGTCATCTTCAAAATCTTTAAATTGAAATTAATCGAGCAAAAAATTAAATAAAAAATTCTTAATCAATTTTTGTGAAAAAATAATCTTGTTGTAATAATCGTTATTTTTGTAAAAAAATATATTGCTCATTTTTGTTAATTTAATTTTTTTATCGGCAAACTGTACGTGCAGTCCCTGTCACGATATGAACTTTTGGGTCTTTAATTAAAAATGGATCATTTAAATTCCTTGGGTAGAATTATCCTTAATTTTTAGTCGATCCTGGAACGAGAATTGCTGCTTTTTGGGTGATAATTTCCCGGGAGAATGTAAACTGTAAAATAACCATCTTCAACACTATTGTGTTTCCGTAATCATGATGAAAATCGTGATATTTATTTTTCAACGGAATTGAAAAATCTCCTCAATGAAAACAAATTGACATTATTATTGGTGCATTTATCGAATTCTTTAAATAATATTTCAAAATAAATTTCTAATTACACTTAAATCTGATTTTTTAATTTTTAGATGACACAAATAAAAAATCGCATAAAAATGGGCCGCATATTAAGTATCGACCACCGGATCGAGTACTAGCAGCCGGTTCCCATTTATAGTGCGGTCTTATTCTTCCCGACGAGAATGATCGCATTCGATCAACACGTATGATACCGATGAGCCCTGTTAGTCGATATCTAAATTAAATTAACAACACAAATTCAAACTTGTTACCAAAAATTTATTATGATTAAAACAAAAACATAAAACATGCGAGAATTAATTACGAAATAATTGGAACCATATTTAATTAATTTTAAATAAATTAATAAAGATTTGAATGATAATTCTAAACAATAATTTGATAATAATAATTTATAAAACTTATATTCTTCCTAACAAGCCCAACTGGCGGAGTCATGTTGACCAGGAGTTCACCGTTGCGTCGAGTGCTGCAGTACCGGGTTCAATCCGACCAGTTCGGGTTGTCGTCGAGCGGTATGATCCCGCAAATGACGCATGCTGTTTCGCGTTTTTATTTTTAGTTATTTCAGAGCAAACAATTGTTCGGATTCGAAATTGGATATAATTGTCAGAATATTGAAACGATCGCAAAAGATTTTTCTGGAAATGTGTTGTAAAACCGATCAAAATACGCTCCTAAATGAGTATGACTCTCTGATTGGTTAACCAATCAGAGCAAGTGGTAAGAGACATTTCTAATATTAAAATTACTGTTTTTTGTTCTATTATACTTCTCAAATATTTTAATTGTTATGTTGTATTCCATTGTTGAACCGTTGATAGTCATTAAATGATTTTCAATTTTGACTAGCAATATTTTTTCGAAACGAAGTAATTTGTCTTATTGAAAACTGATTGTGTTACTGTTCTTTTCGAGCGACATTTCTTTATGATTATTATAAGATAATTTTTCATTTGATCGATTGAATTTTGGAACAAAAACGAATAATTTGCGAGATTATTGAGAACAATTATAAATTTTTATTTATTTTTTGAACGATATGAAATCTTTTAATTAACTATTTTTTGAGAATATAATCAATATTTTGAGTTCGAACTTTGAATTCATTTTTATTTATTATATATTAGCGATGCAAAAAAGATGATCAGTCTAAATAATAATAAATTAGCTCAGCACATAACGTTAAATCATCGAACCCACCATTGTTCTCTGCTACAACCCTCCGGTCTGGTAGAATAATAATACTAGTAATGATAATAATAATAGTTATAATAATAAAAATTGATTTAAGGATTACATAAAATATTTAAACTACAGCAATTAAAAGATAAGTATAATTGAATATTTAAATTATTGTGGGTTTTAAATCTCCTTATGCTTCAAAGGCCGTACTCATATCTCACTTCAAAGATTTCCCGTAAGAAAATTCATACAAATCTCAAACGCGGTGTACTGTATAAAATAAAACTCATTATCAAATAACTCTTGAAAGATGCTCGCCCCACATCAGCAAGAACAAGTTGAAAAATAGTTTTAATTTTTCTTAATTATTTTAAAACTTTTTTCAAAACATTTAAAGTGATTTCCCGTTTAAATGACTATTTCAGTTTTTTGCATTTTTCCTTTCTTATATTCCGTTTAATATTGGAATTAGTTTTACAAATATTTGTTAAATACATTTTGGAGGAAATATTACAAAACATGATAATTGATAATACAGTAGATACCGCTTAAAGAGAATATTTTTGGGACTTGAAAAAATGTTCTCTATAACCGATATTTCTCTTTAACAGATACTTTTTTATAAGGATAATTTTTAAAAAAATATCAAAACAAACTTTACTAATCAACACATTTATTTTTAAAAAAAAGTTCCAAAAGTTAAAAAAAACCAAAAAGTTCTCTTTACCCGATTTTATTCTCTTTAAGCAAGTTCCCTATAAGTGAAATCTACTGTATATGTATTTTTATTACAGAGTACAAACGAATACTGAGTGATTATCCTACTTCATTTATACGTACCTCTTGTTTCATGAAAATGTTGATAAATACAACAAGAATCCGCAGAAGATTGTGGTTGTTTAAATATATTGATGGAGTAAACATTGATTCAAAATATTTATGTGGTTTAAACCGATTTTATAAAAGAAAGACGAAAAGTTGAAATAATTTGTTAAAAATTTTTTTTGTAAAAAGATTATTATTTTTTTGCGTGTGATTTAAGAATCGAACAGTGAATGAAAATATGAACTTATGTGAATTTTGTTTAAATGAAAAAAAAATAAATCTTAGCGCGCGAAACGGTTGTTTATGTTGTTAATGTTTATCGATATTATTTTCGTTTCTTTTTGTCTCAAGTTCTCATTTCATTTTTTTTCAAAAAATGAACGGTTTTGATGCCGTCGATTGGTTCAAAGAGAATTTTTGCTACAAGTGCGGCACCAAGGTTCTGAACGCAGTCAAGTGTCTACGTGATCTTGCCGACACTTACTCCGCCATGTTCTTCATCCTTGGCGTGTTTTAATCGAATAGATAAAATAGTATCCGCACTATCCGAAGAGAATCTTTATTTTGAAATCGACTTCATCGTCTTAGGAGAATTATTATCAAGGAGGGTTGAAATTCGGGGTACTCGATGTGTTATTTGTTTCATTTTCTCGTTACTGATAAATCTGTGTTTTTCAAATGACTGTTTCGGCTTATTAGATGTGAATGGAACATCATGCAACTACGTTATTCGAACTTATTCATGTCGGCAACTTTTAATTAACTAATTAAGATTTCGTTAATTTTTAAAATTTTTCAGGGTTTCAGAAGCTTTTCCTCTGGTTGGAATCAATCAAAAAGGGTTGGGTCGAAGCTCAGGGAGCTGTCCTCGCGTTCTTCGTTCAGTGTGCTCGGAACCGATTTACAAAAAGCGAGGATAGTCGAGTTTGACTATCCTCACAACTTTCACTAAAGGTTTCGGGCGTTAGACGCGGAAAAGGGTTTCCTTCGAGTCATCTTTTCAAGTTTGCGTCGTAACACTAGGATTGTCTTAGATTTTAGAGCTTTCAATTTAGGTTTGAGTTGTTCGAAATTCATTTCATAAGCCATCAAAATATCTCTTGTATCCATACGTCTGTAGGACTTATTTCGTACATTTTTATTGATTTTTTAGTCATTATGTAGTTAAACATATATATAATTATATATAATTTTAAACAAGCAATTATATATATAATATTGAGTCTTGTGAACACAAGTTTAGTATTTCGAAAATATAATTTGATTAAAGCTTTTTTTATATAATTATTGGACATGTTTCGATGTTTACATACATCATCATCAGCAATTTTTGGATGTTTAGTATATGAATATAAATTGTTTTAATAATACAATTTTAACAGATACATTTACTCTAAAAGGTAACGAAAAAAATAATTATTATTATTTATCAAAGTATTATTGGGTAATAATGGCAAAAAGAATATTTTAAATAAAAAATATTCTTAATTAAATATTGCATCATAGCCGTTGGATTTTGTGCACCCAAATATACACAAGCCTTCGCTACCTCTCTCTATATGTAGCATCTCTTCTCAGATTTAAATGCTCAATCTACTACATTCTTTTAGGTCGTTTGTCCATTTTCTCTGTTGAATGCAAGAGTAGGGGAAACATAAGAGTATTTTCGGTCTTTAGATTTTCAACTCTATCAAGTAATTTATTAAGAGCACCAAACTTACTTTTAATAGTTTTATAATTATAACAAGTTTGATTGTACTCAGGACAATCTGGGTAATTAATGGCTTAAATCTTATTATCTGAGCAAATGGAGAAGTAAATAAATTATTAAAATACTTATTCCAAAATTTATTAAAAATTAATATGATTAATAATTATTTAAAAAATATTAATTAAAAAAATAAAAAATGATGGCAAATTATGTTTAAAAATAAAAACACGCCATTTATTAAATTTATTTTTTACGACAATTAATTTCGACGGTATAACCGTCATCGTCAGGTCTCAAGAAAGAAATTAATTTTAAATCTGCTTATATAGTCAAGCACTGATTATGTCATCAATGGATTATTATGTCACCTAAACACTCAATAGGGTTTTCGAGAGACCCGTTTGCACATTAATCTTAGGATCTAAAGATCTGATATAAAGTGCTTCACAGGCCACCCTCTCCTAATAGTTTTTAAAACGAGAACACAGAATTTTAAAATCATTTATGTTTAT